>WOVY01006238.1:0-115707 GCA_013436015.1 Rhipicephalus annulatus | reverse complement strand
AAAACATGGCAGATGACACTTATTGTTTCCAAATGCAAACTAATCACCTTTAGTCGCAAACGTGATAGCTTTAGTAGCCAATACAAAATTGGCAATAGCATTGTAGAACGCGCTGATCATTACAAATACCTAGGCATAAACTTAACTTCTACACTTTCGTGGTCCGCACATATCACTTCTATCTGTGCCAACACATCAAGATCATTAGGTTTTCTGTGTCGAAATCTATACAGTGCTCCCTCCGATGTGCGCAAACTGGCTTATCTTGCTCTAATCCGTCCTCAACTGGAGTTCGCATCCCTCCATTTGGTCACCATATCACCAATACCTCATAGATAAGTTAGAATGTATACAGAACAGAGCTAGTCGATTCATAGCGCGTAATCGCAGCTACCCGTCCAGCGTAACACAGATTAAACATAGCCTTGCACTCGAGCCACTGAAAATTCGCCGCGACATCTCACTTTTATCACTATTTCACAAACTCATCCACACCAGCATGATGCCATCTGTTCACCTTAATCTAGCACATCGAACTTTGAGCAGACTACATAACACTTTAGCTTATCACGCATGTACGGCAATACTAACGCTTTCAACCAGTCGGCTCTTCCACGAGCTATTCGTTTGTGGAATGATTTGCCAGATGATCTTGCGCCAGAACAAGACCACACCAAAGTTCTATCATACTCTTAAAAAATACTTATGCACCAAAAACTGCTCTATTGCATCTTCGTAATCATCAGTGTTTATAGGACTGTTGCCGATGTTTTTGCACTATTGCTAGGTTGTAGTTATTATCATAATAGTTTTTTTGTATTTCACCTTCACATACTGTAACCCACTTTTCTAGTTTGTATTTTGTTACATGTTCATAAGTAGAACTGCATTTCCTATTATATTCATTATTTGCCTATGTATGTGTAGATATTACGTATATGTATTTTTCTAACAAATTATATGTACCGCCCCCCCTTACGCAATGCCCCTCGAGGGCTCTGTAAGGTTCTGTAAATAAATAAAAAGTAAATAAATGTAACAATATGACCACATGTCACACTCATGATGCGCTCATGGACGTCTCGCTAGCTTCACATATGCCAACTTTGGTATTACGTGACGTCAATAAATGACGAAGGTATGTGACTGGTGCAAGCATGATAAGCATGAAATGCGTGTCATGTGAGAACATGACTACATGCCACAGTCAAGGCGCCAATACTTTTCGACGCGACGTGGTGTGCATGCTCGCCGGCGTTTACTTTATCGCGTCACGCCGGCGTTGCCACGCCAGGCGCCGGTCCTGCCTATTACCCACAAGCGCGCGCCGTGCTGCGTTGCTTTGACGCATGCGCGTTTCAGTGCATCTTACGTTCCTCCTTCATGAAAAGAGGGAGACTCAGTGTTGTCTGGGTAACGCATCGGCGCGAAATCAAGCATATCGCATTTCGCGCCAGTTGCCATCGGGCCGCACCAACGGATGCTGGTCGCGCCTGGCGTCAGACTATAGAGTGCTCGCGTTTTGCTAACGTAGCGCCGCTGTGCCCAGCGTGCGCGCGTGTCAACGCCTCAGTGGGGTATATTGGGCCCTTCATGATGTGCTCGCGGATGTTTTACTAGCTCCACATATACCAAATTCGGTGTTACGTGACGTCAAAGGATGACGAACTACATGACTGGTGCAAACATGATAATCCTTACATACGTGCCATGTAAGAACATGACGACATACAACGCTCATAGCGTGCTCGCAGCCGTTTCGCTTGCTCCACATATAGTAAACTTGGTATCTTGTGACATGAATAGATGACGAAGGTAAACGACACATCCAACCATGATAATCATGACGCGGGAGTCATGTACGGCATTATTTCCCTCTACCTCGTAACAGAGTGCTGATTTTAAAGTGGCATATCAACATTTCTCATTCGCGATTCGCATATCCTCGATTTCCACTGTACGTGGGATCTGCCAATTTTTTTTTCGATCAGATATTGCATTCTTTCGCAAGCGATTGGTACTGCCTAGGATGAAGTTTCCGAATACATATTTCATGACGCCGCTATGCTGGCATGGAATTCTCTGATTCCAGGCTTTAGGGCGAGTTCTGCATATTTACTAATGGCGACACTCAGTCCAATCTCCGCCCCCACTTAATAATAATAATAATAATAATAATAATAATAATAATAATAATAATAATAATACGTTTATTTCATCATCGTTGTGTACATGATGACAGGGGCCCGCAGTAAAAGCTGCAAAATCCGAGGATCGTTCCAATGAAAACTTCAACAAAAAAAAAACAGCTTGACTGAGCTGCTGACCCCTAACTTAGCGAACAGTAAGGATTCACCAAATGTGCGTAATATAACACAACCAAATGTGCATAATATAACAATATAATATAACTTCCACCCACAATAGTTATGCTCTTCTCTCTCTCTCTCCGTTTACACCACGTCCCCTTATCCAACGCTCAAAAGAAGGTAAGAACAGATTCCGGCCCACCTCAGATTGCTTACCCTAATACAAGGTTTACAAGAAGAGTAGTGGCCAAAGTTTCCGAGAAAAAAAAAAAAGAGAAACAATGTGTTGAAAATTTTCATACTAAGATAATTAGGCATCTTCATTGTAGATCCCTGTAGCGCTGACACACGTTTTCTGACTAATTTTAAATTGCTAAAGGCTTCTCGGTAGGTGGATTTAAACGGTGCACAAACACACACACACACTGTAAGCTTATTTGACAGCCTTTACAGTCCAATATTGCTGTTCTTCAAGAGAGTATTTCACTTTCAGAAGTCAGACAACGTCTGCTGATGATTCGTCGGCAGGGTTCTTTTTGGCGTTGCATAAGTTGTTGCCAGACTGGAAGGGTGGTTGTTGCCAGATTGCCGCTAAATTTGGCTTGAAAAGTTTTTTTTTGTAGTTCTGGCTTCTCTGTAAAAGTTTTGTGCTATCCGCGGTGCATTTCTTAGCTGAAAATTTTTCTGCTGTAGTTGTGGCTTTTCCGTAAAAGTTTGGTGCTATCCGCGGTGCATTTCTTGGCTGAAAGTTTTTCTTGTAGTTGTGGCTTCTCCGTAAGAGTTGATGCTATCCGCGGTGCATTTGGCGAGTGCATGAGCGACGCTGGCCGTTTTTAATTAACGGAATGAACCGCGCCTAGCAGAAGTCGAGCGTGGTGCTGCCATGCAATTAAGAGGCCGTTTTAATTAACGGAATGAACCGCGCCTAGTAGAAGTCGAGCGTGGTGCTGCCGTGCAATTAAGGGGCCGTTTTAATTCCGTTTTAATTAACGGAATGAACCGCGCCTAGCAGAAGTCGATCGTGGTGCTGCCGTGCAATTAAGAGGCCGTTTTAATTAACGGAATGAACCGCGCATTACAAAATTCGTTTTATTTACGGAATGAACCGCGCCTAGCTGAAGTCGGGCACGGCGCTGCTGCGCAATTAAGAGGCCATTTTAATTAACGGAATGAACCCGCGCCTAGCAGATGTCAAGCGCGGCGCTGCTGCGCAATTAAGAGGCCGTTTTTATTTAACGGAATGAACCGAGCCTAGCAAAAGTCTAGGCGCGTTCTCTTGCTGTGTGCGCAGCTGTGCGATTAAGATATCGCGGCTCAGTATTAGGGATTACGGGGAAAACTGAATAGAGTCGCAGGAGGTGATGCGCTGCCCCCTCCCCCCCTTACTTTTCTTTTTTTCTCTCTCTCAGCTGATCGTGTCGCGTCGACTGCGCGCTACAACGGGGGAGGATGCTACGCTTCCCCTAGCTGTGTCAGCACAAGACATATGGTTCGGACTCGTGTATACATGTGATGAATAAGCGTTCCAAGACTGGTTAATCGGGATATGTCGGATATGCTAGAGCTATGTACGCCTGGAAGGCTGCTTTATCGAAGCAGATGGAGCGAATTAAGCGTGACTTGCGCGTACCTGTAAATGGGACCCGGCCGACGAGCCACCGTCGCTTACAGGGCCCCCACCCACAATAAGCGCAAACTACCAAAATTCCGAATAATGATTGTGTATTGTTTTCTCAGCTCAAGAGCTTACTATACCACAATAAGAATAAATGACATAATACACATAATAATGACAATAGTAATAATACAACATAATGACAACATAAACATAAGAATAAAATGACAATATGTCTCACTACGCGCTAATCACAATTAAACTGGATACCGGCGAGAAATTACCTCCATTAATCGAAGAAAAGGGTCTTTCACGTTGGGACGTGCGTTAATTGATCTCCACCAAAGCCAGGCGAGGTGAGACGGCATAGGTGAGGTAGTCGTCTTGTTGCTGTTGCGAACGAGACGGTGCTTAGCCTTTTGCCATTCACTTTCAATCCTTTGCATGTTGGCGCCTCTCGTAGGATCAACGAAGTTGACACTGTGGTTCACGGTGTGCCAGTCCAAGTTTTGCGGTGTTCCGTTGGCATCCACAAGTCTGGGTATGCACTGGTACGCGGCCCCACTCGTCTCTGTACACCGTCGTCACGGGAAGAATGTGCTGCCGGTCGAAGCGATGGCGCAGGCAACAGTCCGATTTCACGAAGGAAGGCCTCTTCCGCGGCAGGGTACCTTATGATGTTGGCGATTCGACAGTGCTGGGGTCTATCCGTGGCGTGGCCATGACGAGACGCTTCCTGAACTGGTAACAGTGTAGCTTGCATGGCTAACGTTACGGCATTTTTATAAGGGTCATGAGGTGAAAGGGGGTTAGAGCGCTCTAACGTTGACAGGGCGCCTACGTGATGCAGCATCAGCGGGGAGAGAGGGGTTGGGCCACGGCGCCGACGTGGCGCGAACATCTGTGGAGAAAGAGTGGATGGGCAATGGCCCTAACGCCCCGCGAGCACCTGCGGAGAAAGACGGGATGGGCAAAAGACGCCTGGAATAAAAAAACTTAAATAAACCTTTTTGGACCTCTAACGTTGGTTGACATGGCGCCGACGCGACGTGAGTGTCTGCGGAGAAAGAGGGGGTGGGCAAAGACGCCTGGAATAAAAAAAACATAAAAAACTTTTGGTACCTCTAACGCTGGTTGACATGGCGCCGACCCGACGCGACGCGAGCATATGTGTGAAAATACGGGATAGGCGAAGACGCCTCGAATCATACAACACCTAGGTCACGTACTCCACTTCGGTGCCCCTCCTTCTCCGCAGCAACGGTGACTTGAGCGGGAGTGCGAATGACGTTACGTGAAGCTACGTGATGTGACCCACATATCACGTAAACAGTACGCCACCTAGGACTCAGTGCGTTGGGCGTCCAGACATGGCCAAACTTGGTCACGTAAACCTCTTATGTTTCCTTATTTGGTGCTCCCTATGTGGTCGCAATCCCTAAGCCTTAGAATCGTGATCCTTATGAAATGCCGTAACGTTAGCTGTGCAAAGTACATCGTCACCATTTCAGGAGCCGTCGCGTTATTGGACTGTCGAAGACGCCATCGCTTCGAGCGGCAGTTCGACCTGCAGACAGTCGGGAACAGCACAGAAGCGGCCGCCGACATCCGAGTAATGGGGAATTTGCAAGGACCTCGGCTTAATTATGGTGACTCAGGATGCAGTAAGTCGTCACGTACAATCGCCCCGGCAAAAAAAAAAAAAAACGAGCAGACCCACACTTCAGGTACAATGGTTGCAGGAAACAGCTACCTGTCGCAGCTCCGCGGGACACTCACGATGCAGGGTAGACAGGAGCAAGGCTCCTTTTTTTGCCTTTCGAGACGTACTTGGTCGTTGCACGTCTCAGCGTGAAAGACCCTGTCCTTCGATTAATGGAGGTGATCGCTCGCCGATATTTCGTTTAGATATCCCTGCCATATCGTGAGTGATGAGAGTGTAGTGAGACATATTATGCCATTTTACTCTTATGTACCCATTCTATTGTCTTATACTGCGCTCTTGAGCTGAAAGATAATTTGTGCTTATTGTGGGTGGGGCCCTGTAAGCGACGGCGGCTCGTCGGCCGGGTCCCATTTACAGGTACGCGCAAGTCGCGCTTAATTCGCTCCATTTGCTTCGATAAAGCAGCCTTCCAGGCGTACAAAGCTGTAGCATATCCGACGTACCCCGATTAACCAGCCTTGGAACGCTTATTCATCATATGTATACACGAGTACGAACCATATGTCTTGTGCTGACACAGCTAGGGGAAGCGCAGCGTCCCCCGTCGTAGTGCGCGGTCGACGCGACACGATCAGCTGAGAGAGAAAAAAAAAGAAAAGTAAGGGGGGAGGGGGGAGCGCATCACCTCCTGCGACTCTATTCAGTTTTCCCCGTAATCCCTAATACTGAGATGCGATATCTTAATCGCACAGCTGCGCACACAGCAAGAGAACGCGCCTCAACTTATGTAATGGGCGGTTCATTCCGTTAATTAAAACGGCCTCTTAATTGCGCAGCAGCGCCGCGCTCGACTTTTGCTAGGCGCGGTTCATTCCGTTAATTGAAACGGCCTCTTAATTGCGCAGCAGCGCCGCGCTCGACTTCTGCTAGGCGCGGTTCATTCCGTAAATAAAACGAATTTTGTAATGCGCGGTTCATTCCGGTAATTAAAACGAAATTAAAGCGGCCTCTTAATTGCACGGCAGCACCACGCGCGACTTCTGTTAGGCTCGGTTCATTCCGTTAATTAAAACGGCCAGCGTCACTCATGCACTCGCGAAATGCACCGCGGATAGCACCAAACTCTTACGCGAAGCCACAACTACAAGCGAAAAATTTTCAGCCAAGAAATGCACCGCGGATAGCACCAAACTCTTACGGAGAAGCCACAACTACAAAAGAAAAATTTTCAGCCAAGAAATGCACCGCAGATAGCACCAAACTCTTACGAAGAAGCCACAACTACATAAAAGTTTTTCAGCCAAATTTAGCAGCAATCTGGCAAAATTTACCCTCCCCGTCTGGCAACCATTCAAGCAACGCCAAAAGGAACCTTGCCCTGCGCTGCACCTACCGCGCTGGCCCTGGCGTTTCTTTTTTTTTTAATACGAAGCATTTCTTAGCGAGCTTCGGCGACTTTGAGCGTATTCTTCACACATCACGACAAAAAGTTAGGGAATTGAAGCTGCAAAGGCGAGCAGTAACTGTGTGTTTCAGTATGAATTCCAGTCGGATCGGCTTAGAAGCAGACAACTTAAACACAACAGGATTACACGAGTGATCAGAACTGTGGGCCATCTACTGTTAGCAATGAGAAAACATTGCCTCCTTAGTAAGCGTTGGAAGCGATCGATGGCGCCACAGCTTCATTTCCAATAGCGTGGCTCGATGCACATGTTCGACTCCGCTCCGTTTGCACGCACCAAGGCATTTCAGTTGCCAAGCAGCTTTTAAATGGGCAGCATTTTCAGCGAACTTCGGCCACCTTGAGCGTATCTATCTATCTATCTATCTATCTATCTATCTATCTATCTATCTATCTATCTATCTATCTATCTATCTATCTATCTATCTATCTATCTATCTATCTATCTATCTATCTATCTATCTATCTATCTATCTATCTATCTATCTATCTGTCTGTCTGTCTGTCTGTCTGTCTGTCTGTCTGTCTGTCTGTCTGTCTGTCTGTCTGTCTGTCTGTCTGTCTGTCTGTCTGTCTGTCTGTCTGTCTGTCTGTCTGTCTGTCTGTCTACGACTTTTAGGTCTCCTGGCCATTTCTATAATGGTATCGATACCAAACTTGGTATTGCATAACATGATTGCACGAAAAACATATTTCACTAATGACACACCTGTTGTCATTAGTCAAATATGTTCGTCATACAGTCATGTTATTGCATACCAAGTTTGGTATCGATACCATTATAGAAACGGCCAGAAGACCTAAATGTCGTAGGCAGATAGATAGATAGATAGATAGATAGATAGATAGATAGATAGATAGATAGATAGATAGATAGATAGATAGATGGATAGATAGATAGATAGATAGATAGATAGATAGATAGATAGATAGATAGATAGATAGATAGATAGATAGATAGATATATAGATAGATAGATAGATACGCTCAAAGTCACCGATGATGATGAATCAACAAGTATTGGGCCCAACATTGTTGGTAGTGCGTGCAGACGCCAGACAGGGTGGTTCCCTACTTTCGGGACCCGTATGTATCCACCAGCTCCTGGCTCCTCTGCGTCAGTCGCCGAAGTTCACTAGGGAATGCTTCGCATTTAAAAAGTATGCATTAAGCGTTTGTAGTAGGCAGACAAACCTATCGGGTCGAACTAATAAAGGCAAAGCTTAATGATCCCCCAATTTTCCAGAAGTCTTGCTAACGCATGGAATGATTCTAACTTACCATACTTAATGTTGATAGACCCGCAAACTTGTCTTCTTCTCTATGAGTGTGCACTAAAAATATTTGCAAGTATTCCTCCGTAAGTTTTTTTTTTACCTGGCTAACGTACGTGGTGAGGTAAGTGGCTAAGGTACTCGGCTGCTGACCCGCAGGTCACGGGTTCGAATTCCGGCTGCGGCGGCTGCATTTCCGATGGAGGCGGAAATGTTCTAGGCCCGTGTGCTCAGATTTGGGTGCACGTTAAAGAACCCCAGGTGGTTGAATTTTTGGAGCCCTCCACTACGGCATCTTCATAATCATATGGTGGTTTTGGGACGTTAAACCCGACATATCAATCAATCCTCCGTAAGTTTCAAAGTAACAACTTCGAGGAAAGGTTGTATATCTGTTTATAAAAAATGTAAACGGTTAAGGGTAACTTCTACTCCACTACGCAAGAGTTACATGCAGCTGTCTTGGCTGTATGGATGGTTTCGTGATTGCGACAGTAGTAGCAAGCATTCTTCACGAAGAAACTTCTGGTCTCATCATATAAAAGCATCTAGAACTGAAATGGAAAGTTCTTAAGATGCTAAATCTGTATGGTGGTACTCATCACAGAGTATCTGTCGAAGGTCTCTTTTTACGTTTTAAAGAACAAAGGTAGTAGTAGTAAAGTATTTATTGTACTACAGTGTTTTAGGGCGAAAGTGGGTGGGTCCCTTACTCCAGGGCCCCACTGGCTTTTGTGGCTCGCAGGGCCTAGTCGAGTAGAGAAATTTGGCTCTCTCTTTCCTTATTCGCTAGCCAGGCCTCCCACTGCCTCTCAATTGGGTTCCTTCCTAATAAGAGCGAACTATTTCGGGTGGCCTGAGTCTATGTGTCCACGTTATGTGGTAAGTGATGGCCGCTCCCAAGACCACGGAAATGCGTCCTGGGACTGCGTCGGGTGAATTTTGTTTAAAATTAGTAGAATGGAGTATGTGTTTGTAACCGTCGCCAGTTTCTAGCATGCCCGATATCAAGTTTAGGGAATAGTGGGCTAAACTTTTGCATTTCTTTTCTTCGTGTCTCCAGGATGTCGCGCGGGCCAACTGGAGGTTCTTTGAGAGTCACTATTGGTACTCGGTTACTAATTTCACGAGCTATACCGTCCGCCCTCTCACATACCCTCTAGCCCTGCGTGCACTGGACACCAATGACCGCGTGATATTGTTCAAAGTGTGTTACTAATAATTTATCTATGATTTTTTTATTGAACTCTGGTCAGGTATTGACGGCATGCTGCCTTTGAGTCCAAGATAACTAGAGCGTCTTGGGGCTTGTATTCATCATGTTGTATGGCCAATGCTACGGCTGCCGACTGTGCCATACTAACTGAGAAATCTCGTAGGGTTCCTGCCATTGCACTAGATTGATTGGTCACTACGACAACAAAGAATTACGAGAACAAGTAGTACTGTCTTCCGAATAGCTTCGAAAAAGCATTCATTCGACATATTTGGCTAATATTTGAATATTTGCTGAAATTGCAAGAACATATGACCCAATTTCAGAGTAAAAAATTTTTTGTTATCGGGGATTTCAACTTACCGAATGTTGATTGGGAACTCCTTCAGACAAGCCGCAAATCGAACAAGAATGCTAGCATAGTCTTTGACATCATGCTTACTCATGACCTCGTTTAAGTGGTTAGGCAGCCTACTCGAGAACAAGGTTCGTCCAGTGCAACATTGGACTTAGCGTTTCTAAGCCGCGATATTTATGAATATACAGTTCTAATTGAAAGTGGCGTGTCTGACCATCATCTTGTAAGTGTTACCATTCCCTTAATCAACTCAGTCGGTCACAAACGCACAACTACACGAAGCTTCAAGGATTACGCAAGATCTGATGATGCGTCTATTGTGCAGTACATGAGAAGTTGTTATGATGACTTATTGAAAATAAGGGTGATGTTGATGCGCTATGGAACCATTTCACTAGAATGTGCAATCACTGTATAAGCCAATTCATACCAACCAAATCTAAAAAGATTGCTAAAAGCACCCCATGGATTACGCGCAAAATCATCCATCTAAAACGCAAATTAAAACGGCTCAAAAAGAGTAATCCTTAATCATGCTATTATTTAAGAACTTAAAATAAAATTGGCACGTGCTTTGCATGAATCAAAGGATTTTTATTTTAAAACAACACTGCCAAACTTTTTAAAAAACGATCCTACGAAGTTTTGGAACTTCCTGAGCGATAGTAAGAAGCAGGTATCACATATATTAGTCGATGGTAATACAGTTACAGATCTGAAGCTCATTGCGGAACATTTCAACAAATTTTTCCACAGCGTGTTTGCTAAGGCGAGTCTTAATACGCCTCAGCAAAGAGTGGTTCAGCTTAATCAAGTGGACTTTATATCATATTCTGGTGTTGTTGCAATGATCTTGAAGATGAACACTAAATCATCTTGTGGTCCAGACAATATCCCTAATGTTTTTCTTCGCCGTTATGCAGAGAGTATTGCTCATTTTGTCACTATGATCTTTTGTTGTTCGCTGATGAGTGCAAAACTACCCAGTGATTGGAAGAGGGCTCGTATTGTTCCTGTGTTTAAGAAAGGAAACCATTTACTCGTAGAAAACTACCGTCCCATCTCATTAACATCACCAATATGTAAAATGCTTGAACATGTTATATCTAAGCGCATTGTGGAATTTCTCGAACAATACTCTATACTAACTAGTTTTCAGCATGGCTTTAGAAAAGGCTATTCAACCGTAACTCAGTTAGTCTCAGTGGTTCATTCATTTGCAGAAACTCTGGATAAAAAATAGACAAATGGACGTCATATTCCTTGATTTTAGTAAGGCATTTGATAAAGTTATTCATCACAAACTACTTACAAAACTAAAGGACATCAATCTACCCGACATTTTCATTGCCTGGATCCAACACTATTTAACAGAACGTTCACAGTTTGTTTCAGTAGATGGGAACAATTCGAGCTCCCTTCCTGTAACATGAGGCGTGCCACAGGGTAGCGTTCTGGGGCCGCTTTTATTTTAATTTATGTAAACTACATTGTAAACACAGTACTACCAGGAGCTGAAATCAGACTGTTCGCGGATAATTGTGTGCTATTTCGTCAAGTTACCCGATCTAGTGATCAGCAGAACTAGAACTTGAGTCTTAATAACATACTAAACTGGTGTAATGACAATAGTATGGCACTCAACGCACAAAAAAAACTGTTTATCTTTGTATAACTCGTTCAAAAACACCTCTACATTTTACATATATCCTCGGCTCATCATCACTACAACAGGTTAACAACTACAAATATCTAGGCGTAACAATAACTAATGACCTCTCTTGGAACTTACACATCGACAACGTATGTTCTGCTGCCTTCCGTAAGCTGTGTTTTCTAAAACATAAGCTTAGAAATTCTCCTTCTGACATAAAACTACTTAGCTTCTTTACGTACATAAGACCAAAACTAGAATATTGTTGTGTTGTATGGGACCCCTTTACTAAATCTAACACCTAAAAACTAGAAGCAGTGAAAAGAAAGGCTGTTAGGTTTGTTTATTCAAAGTTTAAAATTACGGACTCGCCGACTGAACTTATGACTGCTAACAACATTAAAACACTTGAATTACGGCGAAAAAGGAACCGCCTTAACCTTCTGTATCTTCTTGTTAATTATAAGTTAGCCCTTGACCCGCGTGCATATGTATCTCCTCTGTCCACTAGGCATACACGTCATCATCACGCCCATTCTTTAACCCCGTATTTTGCTAAAACCAACGCGTTCCGATTTTCCTTTTTTCCGCGTACTGTATCAGAGTGGAACTGTCTAACTGATCTTAGCCAATTTTCTGTTGCTTAGAGCTAATCTACGCACTGTTAATTTTATGTTGTGTATCCATGAAATGTAACATTTTTGCCATATTATCTTTTATGTCTTCTATTAGTCGGTGTTTTGATTCCATTTTTCGTGATATATTCTTATTTTTTCACATGTGTTTTTGTTTATATCCTGCCTCTAGTAGCTGTCCTGCTTGGACCAGTTCTTGGTCTGCAGTATTCAACAAATAAATAAAAATAAATAAATAATCAGGTGCAGGCGTTCGTGGAAAGTTAATGTGATTCTTGTCAACGCCTCTCTTCTACGATAACGTTAACACAATGCCACGTGTTTCAAAACAAGGAAATTATTTTTTACGCAATCACCATATGGGTGTGAATAGAAAACATGGCAAATAGTCTAAAGTACACAGTAACTACTAGAGCTTCATGGCCACGCTCAAAACAACAGATCTGCATGAACGCTTCGCCGCACTCATCATCATTTACTCCATGAATATTCTGAAAAAAAACACTATTGCCATCTTGTTATACTATTCCCGAAGTATGAACAAATGGATGGATCCGGCTGTGCCCTTTATATCGGTTGGTGGCTCACGCTACCAAGCCATAAAGTTAGGTAGTATCACTAAGTGTTTAAGGATTCAATTTCACTCGCACCTCGATTATAGCCACCAATCAGTTAGCCTTCTCCTGGTTATTTCTACCCGTTTAAAGTATATTTTGCCTTCACTGTCCCTAAACCCCAATGCTTTGGGAAATTCGGTGCCATTATCTTTGACTATAAGGTGGAGTCTTTTACAGAACATTACCAAATGTTCAGTCGTTTCCGCCTCCTCTCCACACGCACTACATACCGTGTCTGTGCCTTTGTATTTTGCTCGGTACATCTTGGTCCGCAATACTCCCGTTCTAGCCTCGAAGAGCAGAGAGCTATCCTGAGAATTATCATAGATCTTTTCTCTTGCAATTTCCTGCTTAAAATTTCGGTAGGTCTCAAGCTACGATTTCGTAAGCATTCCAGTTTTCCGCATGTCCCTATCTGTTTTCTTCTCCATCTCCTTAACCGATGTTTCCTTTTGGTTTGGTATTCTGTTGTTTGAATACTTGCTTGAAAATTTTTGAGTTTGTTTCCTTCATTTAGTATTGACATTATTTATGTACAAGTAACTGAAAACTTTCCTAGCCCAACGCTCCTTTCCCATTTTTCTCACTCGCTCCTCAAATTCTATGTTGCTGCTAACTTCCCTGCACTCAAAAGAAGTCCATCCCGTGTCACCCTGTAACCCCTGATGTGGGGTATTCCCGTGTGCTCCCAAACAAAGTCTACCTATGCCATGTTGTTAAATTTCCAATCTTGCTTGAACTTCTGATTTCATGCACAAGACCACTTTGAAGAACGTCAAGCCCGGGACCATGACACCTTTCCTAATCCCTCCCCTAACGTCATACTTATTGTAGTTCCACATTGCACTAGTTTTCATTACAGCTGCATTCCTGGTGCTTCTAGTCAGTACGTGTCTTCCGTGCTCCCTTAGATACTGAGCCCCGTTGTTTACCCATACACCCAGGTATTTGTATTTATCTACTATTACTACCGTGACTTCCTGTATCTTATGCTCACTGCCTTTGTAATCACGAAAAACTATGATTGCCAATTTTTCTCTGTTGAACTTTAAATTTACCCTATCTCTGTCATAACACAGATGTCTATCGATTCCTGCAGATCTTCCTTGTTGTCGGCTAATAATACTATATCATCTGCATACATAATGCAGGTAATGACTGTTCAATGTGTTTTCCTTGCTTGGCAAAAAAAGAGGCTGACTCCGAGTCGACTCCCCTCTAATTTGGCTTCTAGTTCCGGGAGATACAGCATAAATAACGAAGCTGACAAGTGACATCCCTGTCGAAGCCCGCATTGTATTTTTATAGGTTCGGATGCCCGTTCTTCTCATTTGACAACTACCCTGTTACTTTTACAGAAATCCTTCAGAAGATTAGTTATTCCAACTGGCACATCTAATGTGACCAGTAATCCCCACAAGTCTTCTTAAATCACGTTATCGTAAGCTCCCCTAATATATAGAAATACCAGCCACAGGAGTCTGTGTTCTCTTCCCGCTGTTTCAATGCACTGCATCAATGAAAACAGATTGTCCTCCAACCTCCTTGTTTACGGAACCCAATTTGTAGTTTTCCCAGCACCCCTTCATTCTCTATTCATTTCTGTAGTATCTTCTTTACTATCTGCATCACCAGCTTCTAAACTACTGATGTCACTGTTATAGGACGGTAGTTGTTCGTATCGGCTTTCTCCTCCCTTTCATTTATAGATCATCCTCATCCTGCTTAGTTTCCAGCTATTGGGAGCTTCACCATACACTATTGCTTTGCTTGCTGCCTCTCTTAATGTTTGCTTAGAGTTTGGTCCTAGTTTCTTTATCAGCATGATTGAGATGCCGTCAGGGCCTGTTGATGTGCTATTAGGAACTCTTTTCTCTGCCCTTTCCTACTCTCGTTGTCCCAGTGGAACCACTGAGCTGATTGGTCCATCTTCATCTGGTACGCTGCATGCAGCACTTTCTTGGTGTTTAATTTTTTCTGTCATGGTTGTTTTTAAATATTCCATTGCCTCCTCAGCTTCTTGTCTGACCCCTTGAACTGCAGTTATAAACCTTTATTTCATGCTTGTCTTATTACTCAGAGAATTGAGGTGGTTCCAAAGCTTTGCAGCTGCCTTTCTATCTTTTCCGTTTGTTTCCGCCTTCCATTGGGCCCCACTTCTTCTAATGTTTTCCCTGATCAAATTTGACGCTTCCCTTCTGCAGCTCAAGAGGTTATCCCATTTTCTTTTGACACCATCTTTCGGTTCATCCTATTTGGGTCAAACCTCTAAAGGTTGGACCTAAAGAGCTTCACCTCTAAAAAAATGGCCACGGAGTGAATGATGGAGAGTGGGGCGAAGCATTCGTTCGTCCATTCGTTCTTGCTTCCGTCCGTCCACGCGTCCATCTGTGTGACCGTCCATGCGTCCATCCGCCCGTCCGTGCGTCCGTCCCTGCGTTCGTCCATGCATCCGCCCCTGCATCCATTAATGCGTCCATCCATGCATCTGTCTGTGTGTCCGTTCAGTCCATCTATTCAACACTCCAAGTACCACCATCTCGCATTTTTTCATCATATATTCCTCATATAGAAGCACCACCATCCAGCGGACATTCGAAGGACTAAACGAGAGGTGGCACACGCTCACTTTCTTACGGCTTGCGCTTCGGGTCTACTTCCCACGTTTAACCACCTCGACTTCATGGTATATTAGTTCATTGTACTCATGGCACTGCGGCCCAACGCTCGCTAAACCTTTCTAAAACCAAGGAGGTTACGCCCAGCGAGTATAACGTAACAACCTTTTCCTGTCAGATGGTGCTCAATGTATACGCCAATGGCTGCTAATGGGAAATGAAAGACAGGAGAATTCAGCTTTTACTTTCTTACGGCTTGTAGCTTCGTATCTACTTTCCCACCTTTAACCACCTCGAGTTCATGGTATATACTCGTTCATTGTATTCATGGCACTGAGGCTCAACGTTCGCTAAACATTTCTAAAACTAAAGAGGTTACACCCAGCGAGAATAACGTATCAACCCTTTCTTGTCAGATAGTGCTCAATCTACATGCCAATGGCTGCTAATGGGGAATGAGAGACAGGAGCATTCGGCTATTAGCTAACGCGCACGCTGCAAAGTTTATTTATTGTTCAACAACGCACAGAAGGAATCTCCCACCGGCACCACCTTGGAGGTCAAAATGTAACGCTTGTTACACACTACTACTACGACTACGAAGGACGAACGGGTGCCGCTATAAGAAGCTTCGCCCCTATAAAGCTGGACAGCTTTGACCTGGAACTGCTGCGAAAAACAGTGCGCAGTTTCTTTCACAGAAACGAGATCCCCACTGGTACCAAGCTTACGCGTTATTCGAAGAGGACAGCGAGCTGCCATGGGTATAGACTACAACATTGCACCGGATAATAAAGAAGCTTGGCTTCTGATATAAAAAGCGCTCTCAGAATGCACTCCTTGTAGAAGCGATACACATTGCACAGTCCCACAGCTGCAACTTACATCAGAATGCGGAGTTGCTGCGCCAATGCAGGCCGATTATCTATACACCGACGAAACGCGGGTCAACGCTAGCCACATGAGTAGACAAGTTTGCGCTGATGAATCCATGGATACCATCCATTAAGCGCGTTGATCCAGGCTGTCTACAGGCCTTCAAGATACTCGTTTAAAATATCGGTTTTCATGTAGCCTAAATTCCATCGGGCCGTTGACCAACTCTGTTTTCTGAGGATTATTGCGCAGTAGAATGCAAGGTTTTACTTCACTACGACATACAGCTATGTGAGCTCAGTTCTGACCCAGGACACAAGTATATTTACCGTGTCACATTTATTACGTGACTTTCATTTAGTATGATGTTGTTTGTCTGCTGAAGCTTTCTCGTCGCTTTCGCGCTGTCGTAATTGACAAATGGGCACGTCCTGCTAAGGTCCGCGATTCGTGCACAGAAGAAGACAAAGAGACAGATAAATGCGAAAGAGGGTCCAGAGGAAGCACCTGCTACTTAAACACGTAGTGGGAAATACAACTTACGCGCGTCACCCTTAACAATAGGGGGTCGAGGTTTAAGTGCAAAGCATTTCTTAGCGAACTTCGGCGACTTTGAGCGTATCTATCTATCTCGCCGCCTACGACTTTAGCTGTCCTGGCCGCTTGGATAATGGTATCAATACCAAACTTCGTATGGCAGGACATGATTGTATGAAGAACATATTTGACTAGTCACAACATGAAAATCAGGACATGTATACCATGAATACCACGATTTAGATTTCATGGTCCTGCAGCTCTTGCGGTGGTATGGTTCACATGGCATGTTGCAAAACTGGTATGGTATGACATGATTGCATGGCGAACATAAGCGGCAGACTCTAACATCAAAATCATGACATGCGTCTTATGTAGCAACATCACTACATGCCACGCTGATGATACGCTCACGGCCGTTTCGCTTACGTCCCATATACGTGAATGGACGACGAAGGTATGTGACTGGTGCAAACATGATAATTATGAAATGCGTGTGATGTAACAATATAATTACATACCCCGCTTATGTTGCGCTGGCGGCTGCTTCGCTAGCTTCACTTTTACTATATTTGGTATCACGGAACGTGAATTGATGACAAAGGTACAATACTGGTACGAACATGATAAACATGAGATGCGTGTCATGTAACATGAATGTACATGCTACGCTCGTGATGCGCTCGCGGCCGTTTTGCTAGGTTCACACGTACCAAACTCGGTGTTACGCGACGCGAACGGACAACAAAGATAAGTGACACATCTAAACATAATAATTACGACATGCGTGTGATGTAACAACATGACTACATGCCACAGTCATGACGCACTCGCGGTCGTTTAGCTAGTTTAGCGGTCACATAGGCCAAATTTCGTATTACGTGAAGTCAGTGGATGATGAAGGTATGTGACTGGTGCAAACATGATAACTTATTTATTTATTTAGAAAATACCGCAGGCTAAGAATAGCCCAGGCAGGAGTGGTTAGGTACAGTATAAGGATATGACCAAAAACAGGAAAAATACAGGAGGTACACACTAACAGGTAAATATACAACACATTCGGTACAAGATCTGAGTTACTTCAAAACTTTTTCGATACACCTTAACACGTTTCCAGATTCAAAAATGTGATGTGGTAGTTCGTTTCATGAGATGCGTGTCATGTTAGAACATGACTACATGCCACAGTCAAGGAGCCAATACATTTCGACGTGACGCGGTGCGCGTGCTCGCCGGCGTTGCGACGCCAGGCGCCAATCCTGCCATACACTCGCTCGCACACGCCGCACTGCGTTGCTTTGAAGCGTGCGCATTTCAGCGCGTCCGGCGTACCTCCTTCACGAATAAAACTCCCAAGCATTTCCCCGAGGGTGAACATGGTTAAGTGCGAATGCACGGGGTGATGCTATGAGGGGTATTTATTATTTCGCACTATTATATTTATTAATCACACTATGGTGCCTTCATGGTGTAATGGTTCCTGGGTATCGCAATTTGATCACACGGGGGAGTTTACGTAAACTCACTGGCGAATGCCAACGGATTTCAACTTTACTCCCCCTCATAGCATCACCCCGTGCATTCGCACTTAATTATGTTCACCCTCGGGGAAATGCTTGGGAGTTTTATTACCGATGATGATGATTAAAGTGTAATTAATGAATTTAAGTGTTGTTTGTCATGAAGCATTTGTACACAGATACATTATATACGAAGTATTATTTATTTACACTTCACGACGCGTCCGGACGAGCAAAGTCCAGGGCTCGCACCCTCTCCCGCGCGGCACGTTCACTGTCTGAAACGGCTTTGGGAACGTCCACTCGCCGTTGACGATTGCGAGCGGCGTCTTGACGCCGGCCTTCATCATCCTTCCCCGCCTCACGCTTGCGTTGTCGTTCCGCTTCTTGGGCCGCGTTCGCGGCTCGATGCTGACGCCTCATCTCGGCCTCGCGAGCGCGCAGTTCACCATCCTCTGCACGCTTCGCCCGCTTGTCCTCGGCCTCGCGAGCGCGCAGTTCAGCATCCTCTGCACGCTTCGCCCGCTTGTCCTCGGCCTCGCGAGCGCGCGGTTCGGCATCCTCTGCAACCCCTCGCCCGCTTGCACTCGGCCTCGCGAGCACGCAGTTCGGCATCCGCTGCACGCTTCGCCCACTTACGTTCGGTCTCACGAGCCCTTGGCAGCGCCGCCTTGTCTTCCGACGTCGGCCGAAACCACCGCGGTACCGTCACCTCCAACGACGGGTGCAGTGCTGGCATCGGTTGTACTGCACTCGTTGTTGATGGTAGCGTTGCCTCCGGGACATCCATCGAACGACCCGCTCTCGACGGGAGACTGAGAGAGAAGGCGGGGCGCGCGAGAGAGAGGGGTGCGCGCGCAGCTGCAGCGAGCGAGGAAAGCAAGGAGCGAACGAAGGGGGAGGGGGTATAAGGCGCGTTACTGACACCGACATCAGCGTCGCGTCCGTCGCTTATTCGGTAGAGCGTCGCGCTGCGGCCCGCCAAATCCTCTTTCTTTTAAAGATAGAGAGAAGACGGCGGACGCCGCTGACGGCGGTGGATGGTTTGGGGTCACTTATAAAGTGTATTCACACTTAAAAGAGGGAGACGCAGTGTTGTCGGGGTAACGTATCAGCACGAAATGCAGCACGTCGCATTTCGCGCCGGTTGCCATCGGGCCGCGCCGACGGACGCTGCTCGCGCCTGGCGTCAGACTATGGAGTGCTCGCGTTTTGCTTACGTAGCGTCGCTGTGCCCAGCGTGTGCGCGCGTCAACGCTATATATACATTGGAGTATATGAAGCCCTTCATGATGCACTCGCGGCCGTTTCGCTAGCTCAACATATACCAAACTGAGTGTCACGTGACGTCAATGGACGACGAAATATGACTGGTGCAAATATGATGATCCTGATACGCGGGTCATGTATACGAACATGGCAACATACCACGCTCATAGCGTGCTCAAGGGCATTTCGTTTGCTCCGCATATACTAAATTTGGTATCACGTGACGTGAATAGATGACGAAGGTAAACGACACATCCCGAACATAATAATCATGTCACGGAAGTTGATTGATTTGATTGATTTTTGGGGTTTAACGTCCCAAAACCACCATATGAATATGAGAGACGCCGTAGTGGAGGGCTCCGGAAATTTTGACCGCCTAGGGTTCTTTAACGTGCACCCAAATCTGAGTACACGGGCCTGCAACATTTCCGCCTCCATCGGAAATGCAGCCGCCACAGCTGGGATTTTATCCCGCGACCTGCGGGTCAGCAGCTTAGCCACTAAGTACCTTAGCCACTAAGTACCACCTAGTGCCTTAGCCACGAGACCACCGTGGTGGGGCATGTCACGGAAGTCATGTATGGCGTCATTTAGCTCCACATCATTACGTTGCGCTGATTTTAAAGTAACATATCAACCTTTCTCATTCGTGCTTTGCATATCATCGGTTCCCACAGTATGTGAGATCTGCCAGTTTTTTTTTTTTACATTTCTTTCGTAAGGCATAAACTGCTGCTTTCACACATGAACGTGACACAACAAATCTGTATTTCGGATTTGGCGTCAATATTTTTTTCTTCATGTTGGAGATCCATATTCATATGCTGTTGGAATCATCGTGACAAAACACCTTCAGAAATTAGCCATATCTGAGATACGGCTGAGGTTCTCTTACTTATGGCAACGTTAGCTCAAGCACTGTACGATCCCACCCCTCCCCTCCTTCCGCACACACACACAGAAACATACACCCCAAATCTGTCCTCCTACAATAGGACTCCATTTCGTAGTGGCGGCCCACTTCCTAATGTTGGTTTGAGACGAGGAGGTTTTCAAAATATTGTTTGAGCGCTCATTATTGCTCAGGAGTAAAGCTGCACCCACCGTAAGATGGTGGCAGTGGCAGCCGTCTTACTAGAAACATGATGAGCTGTTGGCACTCTGCGATTGAAAAAGGGTAGTTTGTTGTACACTTTACTTGTACATGCACAAACGAAACATCCAAAACAAGTAAATACAGTGCATGCATCTTAGAAATGAGCACCAAAATTTAATTGCTCAATGGGTATCTAAATGTTACAAGTCAAAGGAAAATTAAAATGAATCAAGTTGACCACATTTTACAGGATAACACTTATGCATGCACACAAGAGTGGGCGCATACTAAAGAAGCGTTTTTTCTGACACGTTCAACAAGTTTACCGTGGCAGCTTTATTGGGTCAGATATTGCTTAAAGTTCGTCATTGTATTACTAGTTTTTCTTTTGTGAGCCTCTAAATCAACAAAATTTTTATTGGAGATCCACCTATATTTGTCTTGGTGGGTTATTTCATCGAAAACGACTGTCTTTTTTTTAGAGTTAACGTAGCTTTTAGACTAATCAAAGCCAATTGATGGCTAAGTGGGCGCAATCCGTAAATAGCATGTATTTGAGATCTTTGGAGGGCAAAAGCTCACTTCACTGTAGCTGGCAAAGCATTGCGGGAAGATACGCTCCAGCAATTTTTTCAGACCTCCTTGGTTTGAGACCCCTGCTTTAACCTAACACATCACTAACCTCGTATTTAGAAACACTCCTTGACTTGAACTTGGCTTTCCACCGTCTTCAATGCAGCACAAACGAGTTTCGACCATGCTGTCTATAAGTGGTACCAAGGCGTTGGCAAGCCAAGTTAGAGAAACCTGCCTCTTGCATGGAGACGTATGCGTAATAGAGATTGCAACAAAAGTATTCAAAATATTTTCTTTATATTGTAGCTGCTCTCCTAAGGGATAATATTTAAATTTGATGTGCTTTTTTGCAGTAACTTTAAGTGACAAGGCTCCGCATCAGCTGTTTGCATAGGCAAACGAGCTGCCACACGTAGCCAGAACAATCATGGTGGCTTTGTTACACGACGGAAGAAGTGGGCGCCAGCGTTTTTCAGCTTCATAGGCAATGTGAGGGTGGTGAGCAGTTCCCACTTTTTGTAAACTCCCCCCCCTCCCCCTTCGTCAATTTTTTGTTTTTTTTGATAGTTTCGTAGCTGCACAGAGTGTCTGATAGAAATGTGTGGAAAATCGCTTCTAGGCTATCTATAAATTATACTGACGCAATTTCAAATTTTTTTAGCGTATAAGTGTCGGTAGTGATTGTGTTTACTGGTTGAATAATCTTTCATTTGACCTTTGCCATTTGTACTAAAGCATACATAGTGATAGCAACGGTATTGATTTTTCAAATAGTTTAGGTCCCCAGATAGGCGCAACAAGATAACGCTTGCTAAATTCTTGACTCAGCTGTACTTTAGGAAATCTGAACAAATCCATGGATTGCTGACGCTTTGTGAAATTACAGTGAACTCAGCTTTGCAGTGTATTACGCTTCGCCAATAAACAAAAAATACTTCGGTCCCGGGCATGGTTCTGCTCTACTGGCAGAAAAGTGGTGGTAACCCAGCCGCACGAGTGCAGACAGATTAAAAGCTGCCTCGAACGAAAAATTTTTATATATTTCACGTGCGGACTATCTTAAGGGACCGGGCTTTTCGTCCATCCATACATCTAATGTGGCATGATAACGCTCATAGCAAAGCGCTCTATACAGGCTGTAACAAGGCTAGAAATGATGATGATGATGATGATGATGATGATGATGATGATGATGTTTGATGTTTTATGGCGCAAGGGCCATTTCACGGCCAAAGAGCGCCAGTTCATCTTACTAAAAATATGGACAATGATTGTGATAAGCGGCTGTATAATGGCCATAAAATTCCTCGCAGTAAGGCGGGTAAAAACATACAAGTAATAAAATCATGACCATGCCGTGAAAGGTGTGTGTGGTGTGAATAGATGACAAAAGTTGGTGATAATAAAAGACGATGGTGGATATGTATGGCATTAGCACACGTGCCTCACTCGTTCATACCCTTGCGTCCAAGGGCCGTGAGGCATGTGCTTTCTTGTGTAGCCACCGCAGCAAAAACCTCTCTGGAGAGGTCATGCTACGGTATGCCCGGGTATATGACATGAAAGCTATGAATTTCTTTTAAAAACGCTAACAATGATTTATGACTAAAAAGCGGTTCCCTACCGACAAACATTGCAGGGTGTAAAGGTATATGTTGTCGGTAGGGTAATGGAAAGTGTTGTTTTCTTACAGTGTCCAATTGTTTGCACTCAATTAAAATGTGAAGGACTGTCAATGCTTCACCACATCTGTCACACAATGGTGGATCGCCACCGGACAAAAGGTGTGTGTGTGTCGTGTATGTGTGTCCTATCCTGAGTCTCGTTAGTATTACCTCTGTATGACGCTATTTCGATACAGGCAGCCAATGACCCAGGTGTGGCTTAATAACGTGTAGTTTGTTTTGTGTGTGTGTATCCCACTTGCTCTGCCAGTAGTCCCGGAGGTTTCGTTTGAGAGACGGCTTAAGATCAAGGGCCGGGATTGATATGGATGTAATGGCGGTGCTCTCATGGACGGATGCAGCGAGCTGATCCGCCCTCACGTTGCCTTGGATCTCACGGTGCCCTGGCACCCAGCACACTACAACATGTTGTTTGAGTGCGTAGAGTGTGCACAAAATGGAGTAAAGTGAGACAAGGACCGGGTTTTTTTGTTTTTTAAGACTGTGCAGAGTCGTTACCACACTGAAAGAGTCTGTATAAATTACTGCTTTTTGTATTTGTAATTGTTTGATGTGTTTAGCTGCCACAAGTATTGCGTAAGCTTCCGCTGTGAAGATACTTGTGCATGGATGTAGAGGGCCAGCGTCCGAAAAGGATGGGCCGACAGCAGCGTAGGACACAGAGAAGTTAGTCTTGGAGGCATCTGTGAAGAACTCAGGACGTGTGTATTTGTGTTGAAGTTCCAAAAAGTATGTTCGGATATGGGCAATAGGTGCATGTTTTGTAACTTCTAGAAAAGACACATCGCAGTCTATAGTCTGCCATTGCCACGGTGGCGGGTATGCTACAGGAGCCATTAAACTGTGTTCTAGTGAGACTCCAGTTTCCTCAGCTAGACTCTTCAGGCAAACTGAGAAGGGCTGCCTCATCGAAGGCCTGTTTTGAAACAGAGTTGAGCTCGACAAATCATTAATTGTAGAGTATGAGGGGTTCTCCTTGTCTGCTTTCACCTTAAGGAAATAAATAAAGGACATGTAAGTTCTCTGCAGATGAAGCGACCACTCATTTGACTCAACATAAAGGCTTTCTACGGGGCTGGTGCGAAAAGCACCCGTAGAAAGGCGGATGCCCAAATGGTGCACAGGGTCCAGCATCTTCAAGGCACTTTGAGTAGCAGACTGATAGACAACGGCCCCATAATCTAAGCGGGTGCGAATGAGGCTTCTATAGAGGTTCATGAGGCATTGCCTATCACTACCCCACCTAGTACGTGACAACACTTTTAAAATATTCATGGCTTTTAAACATTTTGTTTTTAGATACTTGATGTGCGGTACGAAGGTCAACTTGTTGTCCAAGATTAATCCTAAGAATTTATGCTCCGCATTGACAGACAGACGTTGCCCGTTCAGTCGAATGTCAGGTTCTGAGTGCATGCCTCTCTTTCTGGAGAACAGGACACACGTGCTTTTTTGTGGGTTCAGTCAGAATCCGTTTTCCTCTGCCCATTTGGAGAGCTTGTTTAAACCTAACTGAACCTGCCGCTCACACAATGCCAGATTGCAAGACCTAAAGCCAAGCTGGACGTCATCGACATATGTAAAATAAAACATATTGCGAGGGTTGGTCAAGCGCGAAGAATTCATTTTATGAGAAAGAGTGTGCAGCTAAGTACACCACCTTGTGGCACGCCTGTTTCCTGAACAAATGTTTGGGAAAGAACCGTGCCCACTCGGACACGGAATGTCCGGTTTGACAGGTAACTTTTGATTATGTGAAACATTCGTCCGCGCACGCCAGGGTGGGAAAGGTCTCTTAGAATTCCGAAACGCCATGTTGTATCATAAGCCTTTTCGATATCGAGGAACACAGAGAGAAAATATTGTTTATAGACGAAGGCGTCTCTGATCTGTGCCTCGATACGAACAAGTGGTCTGTGGTGGATCTACCTTCTCGAAACCCGCACTGAAATGGGTCGAGCAAATTATTTGTTTCAAGGAAATGTACAAGTCGGCAGTTTATCATTTTTTCGAAGACTTTGCACAAGCAGCTTGTTAGTGCTATAGGCCTATAACTCGAGGGTAAAGAAGGGTCTTTGCCCTCTTTCAAAATGGGAATAATAATAGCCTCTTTCCAGGAGGTAGGGATAGCGCCAGAAAACCAGATAGCATTGTACAAACAAAGTAAGGTTTTTCGTGTTTCGATCGGTAGGTTTTTAACATTTCATACACCACACGGTCAGAACCTGGGGCAGAAGTACTGCAGGAGTTTAGAGAAATTCGCAGCTCAGCTAGACTGAACGCTTGATTATATGCCTCGTATCCAGTGCATTTGTGTTCGAGTTTCTGCTTTTCTATTCTTGTTCTGTATTTTTGGAAAGCTTCAGTATAGTGGAATGAGCTGGACACCTGTTCGAAGTGTGCACCGAGGAAGTTTGCCTGATCTTCCAAGGTGTCACCCTGAGTGTTTACGAATGGAAGTGTGTGTACTTGTTTTCCTGCTATCCTACCGACCATGTTCCAGACTTTAGCCTCCTGTGTGTATGAATTAACCCCTGATAAAAACTTCTGCCAGCTTTCTCTTCTGGCCTGCTGACGCGTTCTCCTGCCTTGAGACTTTATTTTCTTGAAGGTTTCAAGATTTTCGGCTGTCGGTGAGTTCCGAAACAGCCTCCAAGCTCTGTTTTGCTGTTTGCGCGCGTTTTGGCATTCAGAGTTCCACCATGGCACACGCCGTTTTCCAGGATGTCTATTTGTTTGTGGGATGCATTTTGTTGCAGCATCAATCAAAAATGCTGTGAAGTAGTTGACAGCAACATCAATGTTCAAAGTACTTATGTCATTCCAACCTAGACGAGCGATGGTATAAAAGTGTTCCCAGTCGGCTCTGTTTATGAGCCACTTGGGAACACGTGGTCGACACTCAGTTACTGTATTTATGCTCAAAACTATGGGGAAGTGGTCACTTCCGTACAGATTACTGATGACTTTCCACTGGAGTAGAGGTACAAGAGATGGTGATACTATGCTGAGGTCTATGGAGGAGTTGGTGTTATTGGCGAGATTATAATAGGTTGATTCTTTTCGATTTAGGAGACACGCGCTCGAGGAGAGAAGGAACTGTTCAATCAGTCGACCTCGCACGTCATACCGAGAGTCACCCCATAGCCTGCTATGCGCATTAAAGTCTCCAAGGAGAACATAGGGCTCCGGAAGTTCATCAATTAAAGAGTGTAAATCACGTTTTTGCAGCTGATAGCTAGGAGGAATATAGATAGTGCAGATTGTGATCAGTTTATCAAAAAGAACTGCTCGAACAGCCACTGCCTCAAGGGATGTTTGGAATTGTAAGTGTGTGCATGCTATTCCTTGATTCACTATGATGGCAACACCTCCGGATGATGTCTTGGCATCAACACGGTCTTTTTGGAAAATAACGTATTTGCGAAGAAAATTTGTGTGTTTTAAATTAAGGTGTGTTTCTTGTACACACAGCACTTTTGGTGAGTGTCCATGTAAGAGTTCTTGGATGTCGTCAAGGTTTCTGAGAAGGCCCCTGACGTTCCATTGTATAATTTGAGTGTTCATGGTGAATGTAAAATAGTGCTGTGTGTACGAAAACGAGTGGCTGTTTAGACAGGGAGTTTGAGTTCACTTAACAGGGCCCTCACCAGGTCCTGTTATCGGCTTTTTTGTTTTCTTGGCGCGCTCCAAGGAGCCACGCCGCTCTTTCGGCACCAAGGGTGCCGACGTATCCATTGCCTCCTCGGAGGCACTGGATGCCCGCACGTGCGGGCTGCTAGTTCGAATTTCGGGCCTCGCCTGGTGAGGTGAGGCCTTGAGACCCGAGGACTCTGGAGTCTCCGGTCTCTGTTTGGGAGTAGGCGGTGTAGCCTGGGCTACAACCGCCTTGGGGGCAGGTGCCACAACCTCCGGCTCGGTATGCGCGGGCCGAAGGAGTGGCGAGGGCTGGTGCGGCGGTGCCCCCTGACGCGCCGCATCAGCGTATGTAGCTCCATAAAATGGAGCGACTCTTCGCCGTGCTTCCTTAAATGTAATGTTCTCCTTCACCTTCAACGTAATTATTTCTTTTTCTTTTTTCCAGTATGTGCAGGAGCGTGAATATGCGGCATGGTTTCCTTCGCAGTTTACACAGTGTGGCGGTTGTTTGCAGTTCTCAGACACGTGGCCTAGGACTCCACATTGTGCACAAGTCTGGCGACCGCGACAGGTTTTAGAGCCATGGCCATATCTCTGACATTGGAAGTAACGGCGGGGGTGGGGAATATATGGTCTCACGGATGTCTTTGTGTACCCAGTCTGAATAGTTTCCGGCAAATCGCTCGAAGCAAAGGTCAGTACTAAGTGTTTGGTTGGGATTTCCTTTTGATCTCTTCTGATCTTAATACGCTGTACGTTTGTCACGTTCTGGCTCTTCCATCCCTCCAGAAGTTCAGCTTCCGTCAGCTCAAGCAAATCCACGTCCGATACGACCCCGCGAGATGAGTTCATGGACCTGTGTGGCGTAATACTGATGGGTGTGTCTCCAAACGTTGTGAGGGTGTTCAGTTTATCGAATTGGTTTTGGTCACGTATTTCAAGGAGTAGATCTCCGCTGGCCATTTTGGTAACCTTGTACCCGGCACCGAGAGTTTCGGTTAGGCACCTAGCCACTATGAAGGGGGATACAGTTCTGGCTTGTTTGTTAGTTTTTTCGCAGTGTATAACATGAAAATGAGGAAAGATTTGTTTTGGCCGAATCAAAAAATTGATGTCTTCGGTGCGTACCCGCTTTGAGGAGGCACGATCATTAAGTAAAGGAAATGCTTTGTGCATGCTAATTGTATGTTGTTCGGTAGCGTTGGCGGCCACCCACCACGGAGCCCAACGAGGGGACGCTGCAAGTTTGCGGATGCTGAAAGCTTGCAGACGTCAGCCGTACAACTCTGCTATAACCCAATGCGCCTAGGCCAAGGTAGGCTATTTGCACAGGGTTAACCCTTGCCGCCAGGAAGTTTGGAAGTAAACAGAAGAGAGTAGAAGACAGGACAGATAAACAGTAAGAGATAAAGACGAAGATGTAGGGAGAGAGAGATAGGAAAAGGCGACTGCCGATTTCCCCTGGGTGGGTCAGCCCAGGGGTGCCGTCTACGTGAAGCCGGGGCCAAAGAGGTGTGTTGCCTCTGCCGGGGGGCCTTAAAGGTCCAATCACCCAGCGTCGGCTGAACCCCCAGGATCCCCTTTTCCCCGGACACGGCAAAGCCACACACGGCTAAGCGTGGGAGGGAGTAGAAACTCCCCCGTTAGCTCGGGTCCGTGGTGTCGCTACACACCAAACGCCTGCTTGAGCAGGCGCCCCTGAGGGGAAGGCTAGAAATGATCGAACTCGAATTAAAATAAGTAATCGGCGTCTAAAATAATATAATACGAATAGCCGCGAAGTAATCGCCACACGTGGAGAGAGGGGCGCTGTGACTATTGAGGGGGAGATAATTCAGCCGCATAGATTCACATAGCGAGGAAGGGGTGACGAACCTTTGCCTACCCTAAATCGGACCCTGCGCAAACCTATGTTTGCGTAATAATCATTTCGAGAGTGACTTCCGGTGAAGATGTAGTCACCGGGCTATAGTGCTGACATATGTCCTGCTGTGACAGTCTTCGCATATATAGTTTTATTAGTTCAACATACTGCCGTCCTTTGGAAGATTGTCAATGCATTCTGTGCGTACGTGTGTACGTGTGTGTGTGTGCCTGTGTGTGTGCGTGTGCGTGTGCGTGTGTGTGTGTGTGTGTGTACGTGTGTGTGTGTGTGTGTTTGTGTGGTAGAGCTGCAAAATCAGAATGTAGTGCTAATATCTGTGCTGCGGCGGAATCTGTCGATAATGTTTTTGGTTGAACATTTGGGTGTATTGAGCAAGATAGTGAGCGTATGTAACAGTGTGTGTGGGCGTGCATGCATTTGTGGGTTTTGTGAGTGGCGGGCTAAGCTAATCAGATTTTCTCGACCACTTATATATATATATATATATATATATATATATATATATATATATATATAGGTATGAGATATGGCACAACGGGAGCGTTGTCAACAAGGATAAATATATTTATTTCCCAACAGTTTCGGGAGGGGTCCTCCCTTCATTAGGGGGTGAGTTAACTGTTGGGAAACAAGTATATTTATCCTTGTTGACAACGCTCCCGTTGTGCCATATCTCATACCTTCACGAAAACTAACTGGCCCATTGAATTATTACTCCCACTATATATATATATATATAATATATATATATATATATATATATATATATATATATATATATGCGTCTGTGTGTGTGTGTGTATTTCATCAACGGATTTATACAGACTACAGACGCCCATCTTGTATAACGCTCCAGGTTTTATCTATGTCTTTCCCATTTCACCCTATATAGCTGTAGCCATTGCCTTCTCTTCTTAAGCACACTGGTCTCTCGTGTCATTCACCCGGCACCTCAGATGAGTATGACTGAGGAAATGACGGTCTACAAAGTCTGAAAATAGGATTGCATACCAATGGCGAATCTCAATGCCATATTAAGTCCTTCCATTACAACTTTTCATACTTGTCTGCTATTCTTCTGACAGCCGCAACTCAGTACATTTAATGCACCTTAACGATATTTCGAGATTCAGTGCTCCTTGTGTTTCTCGTCGGTGTCCATTAGCATTACTTGCTTGTCAACGTCAAGGCAAAATATCTAGAGGCCCATATCAGTGAAATTAGCATAATAGTGTAAAATAATGCGAGGGAAAATGTGGAGATAATGAATTGTCACTGTACTGACAGGACTTTAGCCAGGACTATTTGCTTTTTCTATTCACCCTCCTCAACGAGAAAGAAATGCGGGAAGGCTGATTTGGTCAACGGGTGTCTATAGCTAATTTCCATTCACGATTATGGACATGCACAGACAACGGTACTTTTTCTGATCTGCGTGACGTAGTTATAGTAAGTGGATTCACCCCTGCTTCGTTAGGCGTGATACGGAACTACGTTTGGGCGTGGGGATGATGGAAAAATGGGTTTTACCGACCTACAGTAGAACGTGTCGGTTTGTTACACTTGATGGGCGGGAGGCTGCACATAGATTTCATTTTACCGTAGGTCTTGGTTGGGAGAAGTCTTGTGAGCGGCATTCATTTTTCGCAAATATACCCCGTTAATTGGAGAGCTGCGCTGATAATAAGTTTAACGCGTCGATACTGTCTCATTTGGTTGAAGACTCCAGCTATTAGTGCGGGCTTACGAATCAGCACAGTTCTCTAAGCTCGAAGTGTAACCGTCAGCAGCTGTCGGTATGCTTTATACGCGTTGCCGCGTTACGCCATGTAGATCCCGTGTCGGTGGATCTTAGAGTAGAATATTAGTAAGAGAACGGCCGAGTGAAGGCCCAAGGCTTAGGGGTGTTGTAGATGGAGCTAATAAAAGGTTCGTAGAAAGATTGAATTGAAAAGCTTGAATTGTTTTATCTGACAATGTTACTCAAGAAGGGCAGAAAGCTCTGCACTGCAGATTGAAATTTTCTGCGTCGGGCACACAGTTGTATCGTGGCGTATTCAGGTGGCGTCATCGTGAATGTGACCGTGAAAATGACCACAGTTCTGCTATTGGTATTCGGCAAGAACAAGACACTACGTCGCTTGCACCTTATCGTTTCCTTATACGAAATCGGAAGCGATTAATCCAGCGGAATTGTTTGGAAGTTAAAAAAAATGTCACTCCTTGCTCATTTGACTAGAAATAACCCTTTCGTATTTCCCTTTTAGGTGCACCTCTGCATAAAATTTCATTTTGAACGTATGTATAGTAAAACATACGGACGTTTATCAGTTGGAAACATTCTAATGGCATCGGAACAAGCACGCAACAATGCGAGGAGAATATGGCCACCGATCAGAGCATCTCGCGTATCTTCAAACTTTTGCTGGCGCTATTTTGAATGTGTCGGCTAAGGTTTACTATCGCACACATTTTTAATGATACGCCTTCTTCGCGGTCATTATCTGTGTTTCTTTCCCACTCTTTGTTTGCTCTTTCTGTCTACACTACTTGTCACCTAGCAAAGTTGTTGCATCCCATAACGGGAAACTCAGCACTTCATAGATGTGCGCACGGGGTGGGAAACAGTGGGGCGAGAGGGGGTGCAAAGCAAGCCCCGTAATTATAATCACCATCATCAGCCTGATTACACCCACAGCAGGACAAAGGCCTCCCCTGTTCCGCCATTCATCTCCCTCCTGTGCTTTCTGATGCCACTGTACACCCGCAAACTTCCTAATCTCATTGGCCCACCTAACTTTTTGTATCCCCCTCCCTAGCTTACCTTCTCTTGGAATCTTGTCCGTGATCCTCAATGACCAGCGGTAATCTTGGCTTCGCGCTACGTGTCCTGTCTATGACCATTTCTTTTTCTTGAAGAAGCAAGCCCAATAGACTGACATAATAAGGAAACGAGAAGGAGGTACAAAAATCAGCCTCTTGCATTCACATGATAGAGAGGTGGAGTGAGGGGGGAAGGGCGCTGCAACAAACGTTCACCCACATAAAGATCGAGGAACCGTGTGCATTCTTCTGAGCACTTGTGTTTTTTGGGGCGAAGCGGGGGATTAGGATGATGACGACGAAGAAAAGGACAAAGATAGTGAGTGATGGTGCAAGAGGTTTTTGGTGACACCGTACAAACTACGTCTCGTCACAGCAGCCGCGCGGTTAAGACTTGCCCCTGAAACTATACCAATATATTCACAGTCCTGTTTCATTGCTGAACGTACTGCCTGAAGGGGATGCTTTGCACAAGCTTCGGAATACGGAAATACAACATTTCGACGCTTTCTGACAAATCCCACGCATAAACAGATGTGTCGTGCGCAACACACGCTTACTGAAAAAAAAATTGCCCTCGTATCTGCATGTTTCACTCCAAGTGTCGTCGAAAGACGATAGTCTTGCGTCTGGAGAGAGTCGACAAAATGTTTATTTGATATTCTGCGCGAGGAAATCACTGAATTGTATTCTGGAAGCGCTGCGTAAGAGAGTCTCGATCCGTGCGGCGAAGGCGAACGAGCGCATCAGGGAACGTTAGACACGTGTGCTATCTGGCAGTTATCTTCGAAAAGGAAAGAAGGCTTGCGCACCCACGGAGAAACATGCGTGCCTGTCTCGGAGGCTATAAGGTGTAGAACACAAAGTGGAGGGCAGGTGCCACCACCGTGTCATCCTAGCAAAGCGTTGGAAACACTTGCCTTTTTCAGCATCGTGGTGCATTGTCAGCACAGCGTGATAAACATCATATCACATCACTTTATTTCCTTAAAGACCCCTCAAGGGGGTATTACTTAAGGGATGGGTATACAGTGTAGCCAGGTGGCTTCACTCGGTAAGAGAGTTTGTTACTTTGTCCAAGAAGTTTGATGAATTAGTAATGGCTGCAATGGTGTGGGAAAGGCCATTCCAATCTGTTGCTGCTCGGGGGAAAAGTGAAGAGGAAAATGTGAGGGTGCGAGCATGGGGGCGTGACACTTGCAATTCATGTCCGCGGCGATGAGGTATGCGCGTAAGGCGAACGATGTAAGGTGGAAGACAGAGATCACTGTAATAAAATTTGTGGGATAATGATAGCGTGGCAATACGACGACGAAACGCTACGGTCCTTATAATTACTTATGTGTACCTTCTCTAGTATAAAAACAGACATACAAAATATTGACGTGTTGTTGTGGTGCCTCAGACATGCGCAATAATTGTTTTGCAATTGAAAATCGCAAAAGTTTGATCCCTCAAACTTGAGCAATATTGGTGGGCGCTGCGGATGGGGTTGGCTGTTTGGGGTATCGCTTGGTGCCGTTTGGGGCATCGTTACGACAGACGAACAGACAAATGTACAGACAGACAGACAGAAAGACCGACTGATCAAAACTTTTTCGTCAAAGTACCCCAAGAAAGACTATCGTCTTTAAAAGTATTCTCCCCATTTCTTATGAAATAGTCTCCACTGCGGACAACGTTTTTTTCGACCACTACTTCACATTAACAAAAACAGTGGTGGATGTCAACTTTTTTGCTGGCAGTGACTTGTTTTCTAACATTTGGTGTTCGCTTACTAGTTCTCTTGTTTTGTGGCAACGGGTGGAAAACGGAGCCTCTATTTGACGTGAAGCCTACGCAGTCGAGAAGCTCGTCGAAGTGCCCTCAAACGCTGAATGGTCAGCTTGAGGCCCAGAAATTAGCGGCTTCCGGTATGTTGCAAAAAAAAACAGTAGGTGGATTCAAAATGGTCACTTCGGTAAAAGATGCGTCTATCGTCAGCACAGGGGGAAGACTCTCGAAGGTTCCCAACAATGGCGAAACTATAGCTTACAAATTCACCCGCAGTATTGGTTCGCTATTTCTCATGTCGTGGAACGAGTTATCGAACTTCAGAGCCCCACGCAGAGAGCGCTTCCCTTTATCATGTCACCTACCACCTTCTCTTTTCTCGCAGTGGTGTGCCAGAATATCAATTATCCCTAATAATATTGTCTCGGCTAGAAGCAGACATAGTATTATCTCGGGTTTCATTTCCCAAAACGACGCTATGATCATGAGAGGCACCGTAGAAAAGGGCGGTGAAAATTTCGACCACCTAGGGTTTTTTAGTGTGCACCCAAATATAACTACACGGACCTTCTTTTATGCTTGTTTTTACAGCTGTTGCAGCTGCATAAAAATTGTAGCTGCCGTAGCTGCGATTCGATCCCGTCATGTTCTATTTAGCAGTCAAGCGCCATAACCCCTCTTGGCCAACGTAGTGGGACCAGAAGTACACCGTAGTTTCTTATCATATAGTAAGAGAAACTTCAAAATTCAAAGCTATTAAGCAAGAAAAAAGCCAGATGCATCTTATTGCGACTGCCAAATCTCTTCCATATTATTCAAACTAAACCACTCTTAACTGATCACCAGCATGTAACTACAATCTTTTATATATATGGTAGAGAACTCAAGTGTATGTGTACGGCCCCGCGAATCGAGATGAATCTATGATGACGAGTGTAAGTGTTCTAGTCTACCATATTTAGCAGACCGTGTTAGCTCTGTCTACAGAGATGGCAAGTTGCTAGATCCATTAGTATTTGCTATTGGTAGTCTGTTATTCCAGTATGATCATTCTCATTCGCTCTAAAAGCACATGTGCACTCGCTTGCTTTTCACCAGCCCCTCCCCTTTCCACAAAGTAAATGTGTGCATATGCCGCTGAAGAATTTCTCAAACTGAGCTCCATGCCTTCTAAAATATATAGCCACTCAATCTGAAACCCTTCCATACTTTCTGTACGCAAGTATGTTTAGCTCTTTTGGCTTGATCAATATAAAGCAAAAACTCTGCAGGAGGTTTGAGACAATTCTGTGGAGTGTATTCGGAGAGCCACTCTGTTTGCATTCCATTTAGGCCTTCTTAAAAACGAGCCTCCTGGTCTCCATGTAGAACGGAAGGACTTGAGCCTACTCTGCCATGCAAACAGTCCAACCGAGATTACAGCGAATAAGAGCACGTATAATATGCATGAATAGAAGATTGCGGTCCTAACGCAGGTTCAGCTACTGGGACAAAATCAATATCCTTTTAAGGGTAGTCGCTGCAAAAACATAAAACTGTGATCCAGTGCGCATAACATTTATTGTTATAGTAAACCAGGAATAATTTCTTCTCCAGGGGACTCACAGTCTTCACATAGGTATTTTTTGTTTATTATCATCTTTCGTGAATAGTTTAGATTTCTTAAAAATTAGATTAGTGTCAGCGCTTGGCAAAAACTTTTCATTTGAATAGATAAAGGGTTCGCCACAGGCATCTGAAGTAGGCCTCGGCCTTTGGAACTCTCTTCACTAAGGTTGACAAAAACAAAAGAAAACTTCGTGATGAGATGGGTGGTTCCGAGACAGAAGCATAATTTTTATTTTGTGGGGCCAAAATAACGCAGCAATCTTTAGCAAAAAAAAGTAGTGCAGCAATTGTGAAAGCCACGTTCAGCTTCACTTCAATTACAAACCTATATAAAAGGTACCTGACTTACCTCTGATCTTATACTAACTATTGATGTCCACTTCCTGTACCAACCATAGCTCTCATCTGCACTTCCTCCTAATAATTTCGTTCCTACTACAAGTTTCTTTGAAAGACCTCTACCTCTTAGATAGGTTAAGCTACCATTTGGCAAGGGTACGATTAGGAATGATTGTCGACGTGATTGACAACCTACTTTGTAGCAGAAAGCAGATGCTAAAGGTCGAAAAGTACCATATCAAGTTCATCACATCCCGCCATAATTTCATTGTTGCCGGAGTAGAATACCATGGTCGCCATTTTCGTTCGTGAGAATGAAAATGATGACTGCTAAATCCATGAATTAAAACCATAATCCTGGTATGGAGGATTGAAATGGGACATATCATTGCTGAGTGAAAGAGAAAAAAAAGAAAACCACTGACATTTTTGTTGCCGTATCTAACTGCCATACGATGCTCTTATCATCTGATTCTTCTGGGATGCTTGCTTACTGAGCAGGCTTTCGTTTCCAATCAGAGTGATTCACTGCAAATGAAGGAGATCTCCATATTTTTCGGTGACACCCCTTTCTCGTAATCCGATTTGCAGAAATGCCGACAGCGGGGAAATGAAGCTGATCACTCTACGATAAAGGGGGTGACTGGATCGGCCCACTTGAGCGGTAAACAGTACCAGCGGGACCCGCCAGGTGGTAGTCCCTCTCAACGCTAACTAGGGTGACTCGATGCGCGCGCCCCACCGGAGACGCGAGCATCGAGGCATTCTAACGCTAAAGAGATCAGACGTATCTTACGAACGTGTCACTGAGAGCAGGGTAGTGTTCCCGTCGGTGGGGTGGCTCAACTGAAACGCACATTTATTTCTAATTGCTATGGTTTTCACTTTTATCTCTGTTGCACTCAATGAAATAAAAAGTGACGCTCAACTCGTTATTGTCACTAGTGTAATCGTATTTTGGTTCCATTCTATGAATGAATGCGCAGGACAAACAGGGTTTGAAATTGTTGGAATTCATTGACAGCCTTGACCGTTCTTGAGCAATGATTCAGTGATTTCACCGTTCTATCAGAACAGTATTAAAAATTCGAGGTTGATATTTTGTACAATATAATAAATCATAATTTTAAAATACGCATCATGAAAATTGCATGTTGCTTTTTACTAATCATTGGTATGAAACTGAGAGCGAAATCTCTACTGCCTGTGTTCTTTCGTCATACGTTTGTGACAAATGGAAAAACTCAGGATAGACAAGTATCTCAAATACATATTTAAATATTTACAGGCAAACAAATTATGATAAGGAATAAAAAATATTTACTCCCGATAAAGGCATCTCTCAATTCATGACCTGCTTATTGAATTGACAAGGACAAGAACAACAAGAGAGAAGGCAGGGAGGTTAACCAGGCACATGCCCGGTTTGCTACCCTACGCTGGGGGAATTGGAAGGGACATAAATATGAGAGGAAGAGGAAAGAAAAGAGAAAAGATAAAAAAATTGTCAGTCAATGGGTTGACGTGTGAAGATCACGCAAACTCTATGATCTCATGACGTGCAGCGTCTAAAGAACTAAACCAAGCAAACTTAAACAGTACTTTCACTTGGCCGTTTTTCTAATCTCAGTTTACTAAGACGCCTGGTGCTAAATTGAACCTACACCTTTCAGCAGGTATGACGACAAGTCCTGAGAAGTAATTTTCAGTCCGAAAGGTGTTCTTACGGTTTAGAGAAAATTGACTTCCGGGTGCCTCCTGAGGTAGCATTACGAAAAGAATCACGTGAGCAGGCATCTTCGGTGTGAATGTTAACTGCTGGATGAACTGTAGTGCAATCATTAGGATAAAAAATCGAGATCACTTACTTGTAGTTGGGTTCTTTCTTGTGAACCTCGTAAATCTTGGAGTGGGTCTTTCTTTTTTAATCTTTCAAGTAATTTCCAGCAGTACTCGTAGCCTTCCACAGCAGTGAGTCCTCTAGAATGTTCCCAATGTCGTTGACGGCCTCACTTAACTTGATCTCGAAAATAACCACTTTAGGGGTTCTGCTACACATGAAGGTAATCAAAGACTAATTAGGTAGTGTGACAAGTAGGCGGTCTTTTCAATTTTATAATCGAGAACACAGAAACGAGGCGTTCTAAATAAAAAACTAAAAGGACCTGGGCAGGTGTCTATTGTAATTTTGCACTTCCAATTCCAATTGCACACTAGGGAAAAAACTTTATGCCAGGAACTCCCATTCAAACATAAAATTATATTGGGAAGCCGTTATTCTCTTTGTGAAACGAGCTAAATCAAATGAACTTTCCAGATTTGAGCGTAAAGCGTAAAGTCTGCTCACTGTTATGGGCAGATTTTTTGTTCAAAAGAACAGAATATAAAATATTTTTTTTACAAATAGCTAGGTATACGCAACCTAAAAGTGATATTTAGACCTGTGTACGTGGATATCCGAAACAGCATTGCACTATAAAGGCTACACTATTAAAGCTGACAAAACAATAAAAAATGCTTCATGTACAATGTTGCGAAATGCACCACGAACTTTTGAAAAGAATCGTTAGAGGGGGGGGGGGATTCCGCCACAAGCTCTAAGCTAATATATGTTTATTGAATGCATTCGCTTCACATTCTCTAGAGCTTGAAAAGTTGGCCGAACTGTCTTTTCATAATTGTGAGCAGAATAAGAAGTTTGAAAGCTTCGTGCATGCCCTTTGGAAAAAAATTGCATTTGTTCTCCGTAGTTTTATTGTGGTGTAATCATCGCGTTGTGTATTTGTATTTCCTCCATTCGTGTAATGGAAGTTCATTTGTTGAAACAAGTTGTTTGGTTACGACCATATGTGTTTGGTGGCTGTTTTATTGCGGTTCTTTTTATGTAAAGCTACGATCGTAAAAGGAAGGCAAAGTAGTTTTGAGTCTTAGTACATGCTATATTTGACAGTCATAATCACAGGTATTTTTATTTATTAGGATGAATGCCGAGGAATGTTCTGTGTGGTAAACTCGATCGTTATAGTGACCGATATACTTACTGAAGAAGGTAGACACGCGTGAAGAGCCTGTGTATGTTTTACACGAATTTATATCTTGTATAATTAGAGTTCGCGTTTCGAAATATCAAGTTCGTCTGACGTCTCTGTTTTTCAAACGGTGAAGTGGAGTGGTGAAAGAAAGAGTTACAACTTATCTGCCAGGGGCCTTCAAGATAATTAATGAAAAAGTTTCGGTGTATCGGAAGTCGATGCGAGTTAGACGTTCCCATATCTGTCAAGTTCAAGTACCTTAACCCCCGAAACTTAATTTCGAGCAACGCTTTGAACATCTGTCAGCAACAGAGAAAGTAACTTTTTTTTCAATTTGAAGCGTTTTTTTTCTTCGATAATTTGGTTTATATTTATTAGCCCCATGCCAACCTGAGTTTCACTTTTGACGTCTAAATCACTGCACGTCTCACTGGGGCGCTTTTCCCCTGCACACAGAAAATAAAAGTTAACATGATTGCCAGATATGCAAATTTCGAGAAACTCATACAACCCGCTCCCCGTGCTGCACGTCTTCTCAAGCATGCGTGTTTCACTTGCGGAGCACCCTACGTCAGTCGTCTGTTACCGCGATACTCCTGGGAAAAATCGCAGCAGATGACGCTTGTCGCTATCAGTGGAACCAATGAGATCGTTATCTCTACAGACGCCCTGTCGTATTTTTTATGGTGGTGCACATGGGGCTGACTCGTATGAGAAGGTAAAACAAGCCGTATTCAAAGGTCTGCATAGGTTAAAGCACGAAAAGCCACACGTAAGCTAAATCTAGGCAAGCAACTGACGGAAGTTCGAAAGCCGACTGCAGAGACGAGTTGCTGATCTGGACTGGAGCCTCAGGAACATCGAACCGAGCAACCTCATGGTGCGTCGCTCCCCGCCTAATTTGAATATATCGATGTTAGGCTGAATACTATGCTGTGCGCAGGGTCCAAGAGGGAGGGGATATTTTGAGAGCCTTGAGGGAGCTCTGTTTTTGAAGATTGTTGCCGGCAACCGATTTTTGGATTGCTTGGATGATAAGGGACACCCCTATCACCAATCCTTGGCTGTGGCATGGCACGAATGTAGCTTTTTTTTTATTAGCGAGCTCTTTCTACCTCCTAGTTTTGATCCTTCTTTGTGAGTGAAACATGAGGGGAGCCCAACTTTGGACACGGTTAATAAAGTGAGGCACAAAAATAGGGATTTGCTGTGGGGAGCACAAACTAGCGTTGACGATGAACAAAAAAGATAGAAGGAAAAAGAAAAACGACATGGTGTACCTTTGCTAGCTCTTTGAAATACGCGTTCAAAGGAGATAGTCAGATGGCGGACAGTTCGAATTTCTTTCTCATTCGAAATGGATGACGCAACGTAGGCGATAGACAAAAAGGGACACAATCGTCTACTTTGCACTTTCTATTTGGGATCATGCATTACGAACACGCCTAGTTTATTATTCTCAAAAGTTGTTTCACTTATGAAAACCGACAGGAAACGAAGCGAGCTGCAAGAAAAGACCAGTGTGATTTCCGCGAATACAAAATAAAACCTAGAAAATACCTCATATAAGAACAATATTGTGAGAGCTGAATGCTTGCTCTGAAAATTTAATAGTGTGAATACTTCTACAGTGTTTGGTAATTGCTTATTTTTGAGATGATCAGTGTACCCAGAACAAAAAAAATGTCATATAAGATTGAAGAATGGGGGGGGGGAGGTCGTAAAGCATGATTGTAAGTTGCATTGCACACCAAATTTACGGGACACAATAACGATACACACACACACATGAAGCGCTGACAACGTCCATGTTGACGAATGTCGGAGCGGACATTTGCTGTTATAGACTCTATATATGTGAGTATCCCTTTATACGCAAGAATTTCCTATCAAATTTGTAAGGTGATGCACTTATCTTCTCGGTAGCTTTTGCAGTGCTCGTAGTGACTAACAACTGAAACAAATTGAGTCTGCGTGGACTCAATTTGCGTGGACGCGATCGTGGACTTGGTAAAGTATTGACAAAATTACATTAAGCTCCCTCTTTTATATTTCTTTACTCTTTTGACGTTCCTCTCTTTTTTTCTTCATTTCTCTGCTTTTCTAAGCTCTTTTGTCTCACTTTCTCCTATTTTTATTGCTCTCTTTTCCTTTATTTACCTTTTATTATTATAGTTTCCTTCCCCTTTTCTATGTTTCTTGCAATTTCTGGCTTTATCTATTTCTTTGTTTCGATCTGAAACTTTCTCTCTATATTTCTTTTCCCATCTGTCGAGGAAACGCATATCGTAACAATATGAGTGATATAGATTCTGCACAATGGTTATTGTACATCTTCTCTACAATGTCGTGAAATCTCGAGCTAGCACCCGCTCCACCTCTTCTAGGAGGAAAAATTATCCGAGAACATATGCAGGTGCCGGAAAGGGAGGGGGAGATGTTTCACTCGCAAATATAAAATTGGTTGTGAAGCAGTCACTAAAAAGAAAAAAAATAAGGAGCACCATTGTTTCTAAAGAAATGTTTTGTAAAATACGCCTTTATCAATAGTCCTACACGGGTGAACAGAAACGATAAGAATGGCTAAAGGGAAGGGTGGGGCTGGCGCTTGCGTGTTCACTGGCGCGTACATCGCCTTTTGAAAAAGAAACGGAGGTGCATTCTCGAGTAAGGATGCTTTCTCCAGCCGAAATGCCTGCTCGGTTTCTTACGATAATGGCATTGCCAAATAGACTTGCAATCTTTGGGCCATGCTAGAGAGTTGTCCTTCTAAGAGATCGGAATTAGCGGAGTGCGAATGCACACATCGAATGACGGCAATATACTAAGTCACCATTAAGGAGACGATAGTCTGTCCAGCACCTCGCTACAATCGACAATCCCTTCGCCATCGCAGCACGGTTCTGCTGGCATACAACACTCCACCGATTCGTGTTTCTGCCCTACACGTTTCATCGAAAACTTTCAAAGCAAGCGTGGTCGCTCGTAGTTCTCTCCGACGAGATTCAGCTTCACAGATTGCTTTCTCTGGAGAGCCATGAAGCGTGCATGACTCTTCGGCTTAGACCGAATACAACGGCTCGCCGGAAAACTCGGGGTTGGGAGGGTGACCGTCAAAATGGCTGCGTTCTCGGCGTCCGCTGAAAACGTGGTCGTCACTAAAGCCACCCCTCCTACCAACAATCGGTCCCTTCTACTAATTGGATTTATGGCGCTAACGCACCACCGCATTTTAAGAGCGTGTCTCTCGATGTCACTGATCCCGAGCTGAATTACACTTCCATCTATGCTTTCAGAGCACAAAACCTAGGTGTATGCAGGCCCGTAGAAAACTGAGACGGCCTAGTTCAATGTTTCGTCGAGACGGGGGTGCAACACGCGTTGAACAACGTTGATACTGGTGAAGTCTCGCTCTCTAGGTTAGCTACTGTTGGCTGTTGATCTTCATTGGCCACGGGAAAAACTGTAACTGATGGTATTGCAGTTAGGAATAATGAAAAGCTCATAAAAGGCCCTTCACCGAGCCGTGTGCTGCAGGTCTTTCTTGCAACGGGGGCTAAGTGGTGATCTGTCTGTCGTATACGTTAGTTTAAAATGCGGCTCATTTGTATGCGCTAACCCGTCGTTGAGTACTGGAGACCGTTTTGCACGAAAGGTCAGCAAGCTGGACGCACGATTCCTATGGCTATCTAGCGCATTGGTGTAAAAGGACGCCTGTTAACCTGAGCGCAATAAAAACTACGAGGTTTTTAGCGGATTACCCAGGCACGCGTTTGCACAGTCAAATCAGTGTGAACGTTTCTTCGTCCTTTAGAAGTTTGCAGACCCTGCGTTTGTGCTCTGTCTTTTTAAAACTTCATCACTGTATATTTTTAAGTTAACTCGACTCAATGAAAACAATAACGTTTTATGAGGGTGAACCAAAAATGCGGAATGCACTACAAGTTAAAACAATATAGTTTGTGCTACCGTTTTCGGGGAGTGCTTACTCACCACGTATGTCGTTTCTTTTAGGGAGACACAATAACACTCTCTGGAGACAATAGGAAGCACGAACACTATCTATTGCGGTCATTGCTACTGTGCATGCGTCATAACGCTAACCGCTGTTAGCGTTTGCAGTCCACCTGTAAAAAAAATAAAAAAACGAAGTAGCTTGCGGCCACAAAGCTCCTTGCATTAACTCGAATGCGTGTCAGCGTTCGCGGGTGGAAAACGCTGTTCGATTACTCATATAGCGCCCAAAAGCAAACGCTCTGCTCGCAGCACCCACTAACCTAGCTTACGCTATCCGAAAACTTCCTACATACTCTCATGGCAGTCAGTCAGTCAGTCAAGAACTTTAATATATGGTCCTGAGGAGTTTAAGCCACCAGGGTGCCCACGTGGGACATCCTAGCAGCCGCTACCGTAGGCGACGCCCAAGTCGGGGCGGGAACGTGGTGGCGTTCCGCCAGTTCTTGGGCCCTCTGGACTGCCTTAAGTTGGTTTCGGAGATTGGGGCTCCTGAGTGCCTCCTCCCAGTCGGACTCACTGGTGAGAGGTCCCTGAGGTAACGCTCATGGCATAGACACAAAACTTAGAAAGAAACTGATGACAATATCACGCAATAGCGCAGACATTTTTTGCCATGCTACTCTTGAGTCGTAAAGAACACATAGAAAGTAACGAAGACTGGTCATGGCTGCCCAGGAAGAGAGAGAAAAAACATTGTTTAAAAAATATCAGTCAATTACGTGAGATATTACTCGTCGCCTCTAGCCGTAGGCCGGAATACTCCGAAACCCAGCAGCCACAGGACTCCAGTGATAATGTGCCGCTAGACGCTGGATTCTGGGCTCTAGAGTGGGTCCTGCCAGGATTCCAAAGTACGTGAACCATCGTTCTGACTCAGGCACGCCCACGCCATGTGAACCAATTCTGCTGCCTCATCACAAAATGTGCACTGGGAAAGGAAAACTTCTGGGTACCACGTACTGAAGTGTACCGGGATTGGAAGAACCATCATCTGTTGCTTTCATCACAGGCCTCCTCTTTCAAATTGAGTCATCTATCCGCTTCCTGGCATACTTACAAATTTAGCCTATACTGTGTTCTGCGAGTTTATAGTATGCACTGATACCCTGGCTTCTTTCTTTTAAGTTTGTTAACTTGTGAAGTTCTGGGGGGTCGACCGATAAGTGAGACCACGGGTGACCGAATGAGCCTCCTCGAGTTTTTTTAATTTTGTAATTAGACTTCATTTCTATATTTCTAAACTAATAAAGGTGTGATATTATTGAATGTGTCAATTTCAGATTTCGATTTAGCTTAAAAACTCAGTCACCGCAAGTAAAGCACTGTAGAACATTACCACGCAAGTCCCCGTACAAATATTGTGATTGTAATAAAAACGTTTAGACGGAGATACGGCCAATGATAATTAATGGGCCACCTAAGTTCTTACTGATGGTTAAGTCTCCACTGTGGCCTCGCAGTTTCAGATATTTGCTGAACCGCGTTCGACCAACAATCACGAGAAAGGCAGGAAACGAAGCTAAGATTCAGCCATTTACACACTTTTAGGAACAGTCGCACAACAAAGCGTATTGGCGTGCGGGTGTATGTGGTTGCCTAGCCAGATTCCATCATTTGTACATTTGTCTGTTTGTATACACTTAGCGTTACCGTGTACTCTAAACATCCAGACGATACCCCGAAGGGCCGACCCCATCCGCAGCGCCCACCAATGTTGCTCAATACTCAGCGTTCATACTTGTGTGATTATCAATTAAAAGCGATTATTGCGCATATCTGAGGCACCATAACAACAAGTATATATTCTGCATGTGCGTCTTTTACTCGAAACGACATACATACGTAATTCTAAGGACCGTAGCGTTTGTCACGCTGCACGACCATGCAACGCTTGCACGAGATGGCGAGTGTTTCCAACGCTTGGCTAAGACGACACGGTGGTGGCACCTACGCGTATACCGAGGGCGTATACCCATCGCCTTGCGTTCTACACCTTATCAACTCTGAGGCGGGCGTGCACACCCATCTCAAAGGCGCGCGTTTCGTTTCCAAGAAAACTACCAGATAGCACTGATGTCTCACGTGTGTCTTCTGGCAGGAGTGTCCTCTGTCACCCTTGTTATTTATGACGTACCTACAAGAGTTAGAGGCCAAATTAGAGGGAAGTGTACTGAGCTTCAACTTCTTTTTCGTCAAACAATAAAAAAACTCATTGAACAGGCACTACAAGCGTTGATGTACGCAGATGATATAGTACTAATTGCCGGCAACAAGCAAGATTTGCAGAGATTGATGGACATCTGCGGTAATGAGGGACATAGGTTAGATTTCAGATTCAGTAAGGAAAAATAAGCAGTCATGATTTTTAATGATAATGAAGGTAGTGAGCTTAGAATACAGGAAGTCACGCTAGAGATAACAAATAAATACAAATATTTAGGCGTATGGATAAGCAATGGGGGGAGAACCTGAGGGAACACGAAATATATGTGATGACTAAAGGTGACGGGAATGCAGCGGTGATGAAAAACGGAGCACTGCGTAAATACAGTAGGTATGATGTTGTGAGAGGAATATGGAAAAGGGTTGTGGCTCCTGGTCTGACGTTCAGCAATGTGGTCTTGTGCATGAGATCAGAAGTTCAAGCAAGATTAGAAATTGAGCAAGGTGGAATAAGTAGGCCTGCCTTAGGAGCTCACGGGAATACACCAAATCAGCGAGTACAAGGTGGTATGGGATGGACATCATTTGAGGGCTGGGAAGCTAGCAGGAAGATAAAATTTGAGAAGCCATTGAGAGAAATGAGGTATAAAATATCATCATCAAACGCCGGAAGAAGAAGAAAGAAGACTGCTGCCTGGAGCGAGCGCGCGCTACTTCACTTCTTCCAATAAACCGTATTCGTTCGAAGCAGTCCCTGGTCTCGATCGTCTTAATAATGGTGCCGTGACCAGGATACTACCTCCTCGCCGGCAAGAAAGGTCAACCTGCCACGGAGCAGCAGAGAAGAAAACGGCGGAGGATCAGAGGATCGACCTGGATCGAGCGACGAGACCACGGTGGACAGTACGAGCATCAGAACGAGCGATTCACAAGTAAGGAGTCATTGCTAACCGCCTCAATATGAGCAAAGAAGTGATAACGAAGAAAAGGAAAGCGCTTCGCTCCCAGATCACGCGACTGATTAACGCAGCCCAGCAGCAAATTAATGATGGAGCTAACCGGGAGCAGCTGCTTACAACGCAGGCGCAGATTAAAGCAATAAGCGACAGTCTCAAGAGCGCAAACGAGCAAGTGGAAAAGTTTCTAACAGAAGACAATGCCGAAGCTGAATTCGAAAGCGTCATAGAGTACGACATGAAATTAACGGCGATCTTATCTGCAATAGAAATCAGACTTCGACAGCCTGAACAATCGGATTCAAGCAATAGGACAAGGCAGGTGACGCCCTCAAGTACAGGACAAGAAGCAACGGAACTAGTTAAGCTACCAAAGCTTGAAATGATAAAGTTTGGGGGAAAAACTTTGGAGTGGAACTGCTTTTGGTCTCAGTACGAGTAGGCAGTTCACCTGAAACCGAACATGAGCAAGGGACAGAAGTTCAATTACTTGTTAGCATCGCTAACCGGAAAAGCTGCTGCTGCTATTGAAGGACTTCAGTACTCGGCAGAGGAAAATTATGATAACGCAATCAAAATACTGCAAAAACGTTCGGCAATCGAGAGCATTTCATTGAAATGCACATGAATGAGCTACTGAGTTTGGAGAAAGTGAGGTCTGTTCAAGATACCGATGACTTAAATAGGCTAGTACAGAGAGTGCAAGTTAACATATTGGCACTCAAGTCACTAAAAGTGGAAAACAAGAGCTATGCGCCGATGTTATTACCGGTATTGAAAAGAGCAATTCCACCAGAATTATCAGTGCAGTTCAAGTCAAAAGACGCTATGAGAAACAGCTCAGCTTCAGAAAACGGCGAGCAAAACTTCGCAACGGGAAAAGCGTGCGAGAAAAAGCTGGACAAGCTTATGTTATTCTTAAGAGAGCAAGCGGCTTTTCATGAAGAAACACAACGTGAACAAGAGAGGATAACTGCAAAATCAAGAGAGAACCGCGGACAGATGCGCACAACTTCAAGCTTCTATAGCTCAGCGGACAGAATATGCTTATTCTGCAAGCAGAAAACCCACGCAACCGAAAATTGTCGTAGAAGCATTCCAATGGATGAAAAGAAAGCTATGCTTACCGAAAATAGAGCATGCTTCAGATGCACGCGACTAAACCACACTTCACGCATTTGCAAGGCCCAAGTAAAATGCAAGCAGTGCAAGGGACGACAAGCCACGTCAGTGTGTAGAACGGTGATGCAGAAAACAAGGGCAGAGCTGGTCTCAACAGCGCAAACCGAAGTGACGACGTCTACGCTACACGCAACTGAAAATATCAAGCATAAGTTTGTGCTTTTGCAGACGGCTGTAGCGTGCGTTGAAGGAGAAACATGTGGCCGACATTGCCGTTTGTTATTAGACAGCGGAAGTCAAGGTTCATTTATTGAAGCGGGATTAGCGAAAGAAATAGGTGCGAAGGTGTTGCGACAGGAAAGGCTGACGATTGGTTCATTTGGAGGAGACGAAAAGGTCAAACTAATGAACGTGGTGCAAGTGACTGTAGGATCACGAGAAACAAGCACGACAACAGTGATTGAAGCGTTACAAGTCGACGTTATCTCGCACAGTTGTATACCCACTCCAACTAAGAAACTCAGCGAGAAAATGAAACAGCTAAATATGCAAGTGGCTGATCACAAGACCAAGACGACTGCAACAAATTCTGTAGAACTACTGATCGGCTCAGACTATTATAGGGAATTCTTTACTGGTAGAACTCAAAGAATCGAGGACAGACTGATGGCTGTAGAAAATATACTGGGATGGGTACTGCAAGGGCCGTCAGAGCAAAGCAAGACAAAACTAACACATAATCAAGCAGTCATGATTCTGAAGGTCGAAGCTGCGGAGACAAAACTCCAGCAAGAGCTACAAACGTTCTGGAGCTTGGAATCAATGGGGATCACAAGAAATAGTTTGGATAACACCGCAAATGAAGTTGTCGAAGAATTCGAGAGCAAGATTGTACAACAAAACGGTCGCTATCAAGTCAGCTTGCCATGAAAACAGGAAGTAAACTTGGATAGCAACAAGGAAAATGCGATAAAAAGACTACAGGAACTGACTAAAAGGCTGCAGAAAAATGAAGACATGCTGTATCGCTACGACAAAGCTATATCAGAGTATATGGCATTAGGAGTCGCAGAGGAGGTCCAAGAGCCATCAGAACAGACAAATGCACTTTGCTACTACATGCCACATCATGCGATCATTAGACAGGACCGAGCCACAACAAAGTTTCGAGTAGTGTTTGACGCCTCATCACATTCTCGAAAAGGCATGTCTTTAAACGAGAACCTAGAGGCAGGACCCAATTTAAATGAGGACATGCTATCGCTGCTCATTAATTTCCGAAAGGAAAAGGTGGCATTAGTTGGAGATGTTGAAAAGGCATTTCTACAAATCTCTATACATGAAGAGGATAGAGATGCAATGAGATTTCTGTGGTGGAAGCATGACGCTGAAGGAAGGTTAATGAATGAAGTGCAAACATGACGCATGACAAGAGTAACGTTCGGAACAACACCAAGCACGTTTATACTGGCAGCTACAATTGAACACCAATCGAAACAAGTGGAAGACCACTTTCCTGATACGACAAGGACACTGCAGAAAGCGATCTACATGGATGATGTCATTTTGGGAGCAGCAACGCTTGATGAAGCAGTCAAGTTGTACAAAGAGGCGAAGCAAGTGTTCGGAGAGGCAGCGATGATTTTGAGAAAATGGACATCAAATGAAGAGCGATTAAACAAAATAATTGATGAAAACGAAAGAGACGATTCTCACATAGATATTCGATCTAGAGAATTTACAATGCTTCTGGGCTTGATATGGAACACTCAAAGGACATGATTTGCTTCCCTATGGAAAAGTGGAAATTATTATCAGATACAACGTACTTGACAAAAAGGGCTGTGTTACAAACTACAACGAAGATATTCGACGCACTCGGTTTGTTGTCGCCATTCACAGTACGTGCGAAAATAGGACTGTAGAGACTGTGAAAAATGAACATCACGTGGGACGACCAGCTCCCTAAAGATGAATGCGACAAATGGAAGAACCTTATGTCTGAAGCGGAGTTCTAGAAATCCCACGATGCTACGCAAGCAAGAATCAACCGGTACAAGCATACAAGCTGCATGTATTTGCCGACACGAGCCCATTAGCATACGGAGCGGCAGCATACTTGATAGCAGTATACCACGATAGAAGCAAAGAATCAAGGCTGGTAACAGCAAAAAGCCGCGTAGCTCCAATTAAAGAGCTTACAATGGCGCGACTTGAACTGATGGCAGCGGTGGTAGCATCAAGATTATGTGACCACATCAAAGGTCACTTCAACGAAAGAATTCAGGAAATACACTGCTGGACGGACTTGATGATTGTGCTTCACTGTATCAAGGGAACAAGCAAAAGGGATTCGTTTGTTGCCAACAGAATCGCAGAAATTAAAGAAAAAACACTTCAAGCAAGCTGGTCATTCGTTCAAAGTGACGACAACCCTGCTGACCTACTTACACGAGGAATAAGCGCAAAGCTATGGTAGAACGGTCCCGAATGGATAACATCACTGGAAAAAAACTTAGTAAGCATAATTGGCACAAATACAGACGTGGAATACCAGCATAAAACACAATGTCACCAATTCATGGGAAGATCCGAAATTGCGCCAGTCTTGGAAATCGAAAGGTATTCATCATACGGACGGCTTATAAGAGTGACAGCATGGGTGTTCAGGTTCATAAACAACACAAGAAAGGAAAATCACAAACGGCCGTTGACAGGAAAAGAGGTAACAAATGCAGAGAAATACTGGATAAGACAGACCCAAATATTACTGAGACAAACAAAGGGTGAGGCCTATTCAAACGATCGATCATTTGAAATTAATGAACACGAAGTCTACCTTGATGACGATAGAATCATCAGACAGAAAGGACGATTGCAGTGCAGCCAAAAATTCAACAAGCACGTAATAGTAATTCCAAAAGACGAGCATTTCACGGAACTGCTAGTACGTCACGTGCATAAAATGGTATCACACGGAGGAGTTCAAGTGACGCTAGCGCAACTTCGAACTAAGTTCTGGATAATGCAGGGTAGACAAGCAGTGAAAAGAGTTCTAAACAAATGTGTCGTCTGCAAGAGGCATAACTCCAGACCGGCGACTCAAGACATACCTCCACTTCCGGCAGACAGAGTCACTGAAGCAGAGCCATTCAAAGTTACGGGAGTTGACTTCACAGGACCTCTTTACGCAAAGGACAAGTACCAGATTATGAAGCAATATGTACTGATATTCACCTGCGCGGTAACAATAAGAGTACACTTGGAAGTTACCAACGATTTGTCATCGTCCAGTTTTCTACAAGCATTCCGACGATTTACAGCTCGACGGGGAATACCAGCCGTAATATACTCGGACAACGCCAAAACATTTATAAAAGCTGGAAAGGAAATCAACAGAATGCTCGAAACAATTAACAAGGAGGTCCTAAAGAATTACTGCAGTGGCCAACAAATTAAATGGAAAACAATAGCCGAGTGCGCGCCATGGTGGGGAGAATTTTACGAGCGCCTGCCTCATAAGAAGCTTGAAGACGTCGATGCGAAAAATAATATTAATATCGAAAAGCACAGCTTCGGTAGAGGAGCTACGCACTATTGTAGCAGAAGTTGGAGGAACACTCAACAATCGATCATTGACTTACGTATATGGAGAACCTGACGAGCCAATGCCACTAACGCCGGCAGACATCATAGGTGGGCGGTGACAGCTTCAAGACGGACAAACAAGACTATACAACGGTGACATTGAAGACGCATGGCGACGCAGATGCAAACTCGTGCGCGCTTGGTGGAAAAGATGGCATAAAGAATATATCAAGGAAATAGGAGCTACGGTCAAAGCCAAGACACGGCAAGCAAAACCACTCTCACTGGGTGACATGGTGTTGGTTGAGGACAAGGCTCCAAGAACATTTTGGAAAATGTACCGGATTGAAAAGCTCTACCCTGGGCGAGACGGAATCACAAGAGCTTGTCTCCTTCGCACAGGCAAAAAAGAGCTTCTAAGAAGATCGGTGAACCACATATACCCAATGGAAGGTTGTTTCAAATAGCCCGCCAGAGCTTATCACATTTCAACTTGGGCGGGCGGGAGCCTATAAAATATCATCATCAAACGCCGGAAGAAGAAGAAGGAAGACTGCTGCCTGGAGCGAGTGCGCGCTACTTCACTTCTTCCAATAAACCGTATTCGTTCGAAGCAGTCCCTGGTCTCAATCGTCTTAATATGAGGGAAGAGCGTTGGGCTAGAAAGGTATTCCGCTACTTGTACATGAAGAATGTCGATACAAAATGGAGGAAACGAATTAGAAAATTTACTGGTAAATACTTAGAAAACAGCAAGGGGCCAAACCAAAAAGAATTATCGGTTCAGAAGAAGGCGAGGGAAGCTGAGACTGATATGGGGAGAATTGGCATGGTTAAGAAGTCCGAACTAGAGGTCTATCGAACTTTTAAGCAGAAAATTGCCAAGGAAATGATCTATGGTAATACTCTGAGTAGTTCTTTACTGTTTGAGGCCAGGACCGGAGTATTGCGAACCAAGACATATCGGGCCAAATACGAAGGGGTAGACACCGTATGCAGTGCGTGTGAAGAGGAAGAGGAAACTGCCAAACACTCGAATATGTTCTGTAAAGGGCTTCACCCTATAGTTCAAGATGATGGCGCAGAGTTTATCAAAGCACTGGGGTTTAGGGACAGGGAGGGCAAAATAGACTTTAAGCGGGTAGAATTAACTAGAAGGAGGTTATCTGATTGGTGGCTAAAGTCAAGGCACGAGTGAAAATTAAACCCTTCACTGCAAAGTAAGAGTCCTCAACCTCACTATTTAAAGGGAAAAATTATTCTAGCTTTGGGTGCACTAAGTATTATGGCTTGGTGGCGCTAGCCACCGCCTGATCTCATATCAATCCATCCGTCCATTCATGACGTGACTTGATGCGCGTGTTCGCCTCCACTGCACGCTCGACGCACTCTAACACAGCTCCTCCAGAATACCATTAACCGATTTTCTTGCGCAGAACATCAAATAAATGTTTTGTTCACTCTCGCCACCCGCAAGACTACCGTCTTTCGACGACATTTGCAGATTACCATGCAGATGCGGGGCCAGTTTTTTATTTCCCTCTTTATTCCCCTTCGGGTCACGTGATGTGTTTGACGCCTACCACTACTGCTATTACTGTTTTTGTTGGTGCTACTACTGCTAATACCAATGATAAGACTGCAGTACTACTACAATTAAAATACTACTTTTCTACTACTACTACTTCTATTATTGATACAAATACTGCCACTTCCTCTAATAAATACTATTGTGGCTACGCTGCTGCTGCTACTACTACTACTACTACTACTACTACTACTACTACTTCTACTACTGCTACAAAGGTGGGACAGTGTAGGCTCACAAATTCTCTCCAGGAGTAAATAGTACCTGGTTTTGACGGCCACAACAGTCACAAAAAGCCACTAAGTGACTATGCTTCACCGTATCTCCGAGCAGTCAATTCGTGCCATTTTAGCAAAGGTTTTGGTCTTCCACACGCGATGTCTTTAATGGTAACTGAGTCGTTTCGGCATGTCCATCCTCCAGTGTCAGTGCCGTGGGATATTCGCCGTCTGTTCTGATCACCGAATCACCATTGGCGCGCTTCCATAGCTTTTTCAATCGATCGAGCTGTGTGTGCAAATTGCTCTATGCTTCCAAGTTCAGGTATCCTGATATTGATGGCAGTGACGTGTCTGATCGCTTTGTGTCTTGCAAACTAAAAGCCAGCTGTTATAAAAGTACGGAATTGTATTTATGCGATCTCTTCCTTTTTAGCTATTAAGTAAAAAAGAAGTTTATTTTACGTTGAATTGCTTAATATTAAAGGATATGTTAAGCAAGTAGCTTGATGGCGTTTGCGTATTTTTCGCTAGGTTCTTTTTTGGTTTTCATTGCTTGAATAATTGTGAAGAGCCATCAACTTAATTTTGCTGGGTCATCCACCTTAATGCCCCTCATACTTCTCTTATTGTTTTTTTTTTTGAATTTTCACATGAATGGGCAGCGTTCTTCCGACAAAGGTTTTCAGATTCCTTTTTATTATGCTTGTTTTAAAAGCGGGAGCTGTTATGAGATCACAACACTTGTCACGCGCGGCGCCGTATATAGTTTCCACCACCGCCGCCGCCGCTGGCGTCGGCAACCAGTATTGCAAGAAGTAAAAAAAGCTAAGTAAATAAAAAAACACCAAGGACCTAATGGTATTCAAAACCGGGTGCGCTGCGTGTCAGCCCAGTATTATACCACTTAGCCACTCCGGTGCTTGTAGCAGATTCCTAAAAGTGTGCTTGTAGCAGTTACCCAAAGAGAGTTTAGAAAAAAGCTCTGAAAGACCGCTTTTCAGGCTTACGCTGTGATTGTGCTGCGCATTGCACGCACCCCAGGCATTTTTTGTGTGTTTTTATCTCGGTTATTATTGCATCATGCGGCTAAGGACGCTGATTGATTTATTTGTGGTATTTATTGTCCTAAAACCACGATATGAATTTGAGAGATTTCGATCACCTGCGGCTGAGGACCCAGAAATACACGACAACAGAGCGCATTAGGTTGCAGTCTTTCAGATCATCATAAAGTTTTTAAATTTAATTTCTTTCTTATTTGTCTCTAATAATACCCAATTTTACGTTCATTAGCCTAGTGTAGTGAACGCCATGCTCTTCGTGTCCGATTTCCTTCCACTGAGGAGAAATACCCAACTGTCCAGAGGGCCCATGTGAGGACGGTCAGGTTTAACCTGACCGTCCCTGTGTGGGCCTAGCCAGGTGCCGCTGAGTTAACTCGCGTCTATTGTGGACATAGTAAATTTTCACTCACTCACGGACTGCCCCATTATCTCCTGATGTAGAGAATTATTTCTTGATCGCCTTATTATTGAAGCTATTGCTGGGGAATTTAAACAGCCTCCAAATTAATCATTCCCTGACAATTGCCCTGTATATCGGTGTGTTGAGTGATGCACTCGATATTCATAGATGGGCTGCCACACTCTCTGCGAGAAAATTTGAGAAATATATGCTCCGTGTGTAGTTTAAACACAGCGACCTTACCTCGCCATCTTTAAGCGTAGTTTCTTAACATGCGTCATCACTTCTTTGAGCTATGTCTTACATATACGTATAGATGAGCGGGAATAGCGGTAATACTTGAAAAAAAAAAGAAAGGATTGTTCGGCCACTTTATTTCTCCACGTTTACTTTTTCTTTTTTGCATAGTGTTTACCCAACGCCAGTAGTTTTTGAAATCTATTCAACTCGACAGCCACCCAGACCTCTCAGCTATGCAAATAGGAGATGGGAGCGTACCTGAAACAAGAAGGCCACTCCACAGAAATGCAAGAAAGCAGATTCTTTCACCAGGTTTCATTTCTATAGTATATAAAAAAGCAGTTCAACCGTTCATAGTCGTACTTATACATAATAAAGTAAGGAAATTGCGGCAATTTTATCTTTTTGTTTTAGGCTAACACGGATACTTTTGTTTAATTTGTTTTTAATTTTTATTAGTTATTCGTACTCTTTTCCCTCTATATAAATTATTTGGTTTATATGGATGTCTATATGCGAAGGCACATGTATTTTTATGTCGCCATACAGGGAATTTATTATAAAGAGAAGTCCGTCGCACGCTCCCTCTGTCGGTGCTTTGTAGAAGGCAGCGGAAGCAATAAGAAGAACTGCATGGAGTTTAACGGTTATGTGCTTGTACTTAAACCATGCGTAAAGCTAACATGCAGCAAAGTAGGCGTGTTCTGTGAAATATTGCAAATTTTTAACGCTCGCGTTATCTTTAAAGTAGAGGGTAAGCTTATAGTGGTGTGCTGGAATAATTATCCACCAGTCATGCGGATAGCATGTTTCTTGTACCGCTTATTTACCCTGAGCTTGTTTTATTATCGCGTAGATATACACAGTAAGTGATTATAACTGGAACAAAAAGCTGCATTGAAGCAGCTTGTCAAGCTTCCCATTCCAAGTTCCTCGTAGTAACAAGACGGCAAAAGCAAAATATATATCAAGACATTAAAGGAAAAATGCAAGGACTCGACATTAGAAAAAAAATGGCACAGGCAGAGCGATATCTAAATAGAGGAGCAGGGAGATGCCAGAAGATGGACGTTGAGAGTCGGCGAGAAATATTCGGCGGCCAGCAGCCATGAATGAAGTCGTTGACATAGCCATCTCGAAGAGAGAGATAAAACAATGCCAGGCCTACACGGACGGCGCAGCACAGTCACGGCGAAAGCTAGAAGAGTGGCCTATCAGAGCATTCTCGAAACACTCATTGGGTAACTACTGCAAACACAACTGCTTAATACCCACAAGGTATTTTATTATTACACTTATTTGGGTAGTGGGCCGGCATTCGCTATGCTACTTTTCGTCATTCTTCTGAGAAGCGTGGTATCCGCCAAACACTTCCAAGGAATTTTGTGCCAATTGTACTTGAAGTGGCTGACGACGATGGGGAATTGTGGCTGAAGTACTAGTGGGTATGCGCCATAGTTAATAGGGGAACAAGAACAAAATTTTATGATGAATTGGAGCTTTGCACAGCCCGCTCGTCACGCTATTTACATTATGTGACTGCTGTTTGTTCTTTGCCTGTTTTAAATCGCTTTATAAGTTGTATTAACGCGATTGCCAATTTGTTTGTTCTAAGTACAAAATGGAATGTTTTGACGGTTGCTTTACTTATGGCGGCAAAACGATGCCTTATCCCCGTCGCGTGTTCCAAAGAAAATAAACAGTTTTTGCAGCTTATGGGCGTCGGAGACAAGGCCCTTCCCATAAATTCCTTCTATGATACCGAAGCAACGGAAGAAAGCATGCGAAAAACGGAGCTGGCGTTAAGCGTGCATCATATAATAAAACATCATACAATAAAAAGTACGCACAAAGTGTTTGCCAGGGACCAGATAAAGCTATCGCGTTGAACTCTTAACGGTGAAACTTAACAAGCCCCCTTTTTTAGGGGCGAAGCTTCTTGAGCCGTGGGCCGTTCCCTTCTCTGTAGTCGTGGTAGTAGTATGTAGCTACCCCTAGTTTTTTAGTTGCTCAATAGACGGCGTTGTGTGTATATGTCCTTGGGATTATTATAGCTAAATAGAGTTCGTGGTTTTCGCAGCATATACGCAGAGTGAAGGATGATGAGTGGGGCGCGAAATCCATCCATCTGTCCAAGTGCCCATCCGTCCATGCGTCCATCCATTTTCCGTCCGTCCATCTGTTCGAGCTCCCGTTCGTGCTTCTATTCGGCCAAGAGTTCGTCCATGCGTTCCTGCGTCGGTGTGTTCGTCCATGCTTCCATCGTTCCATCTGTCCGGCCTTCCATCCGTGCATCCGTGCTTCAATCCATCTGTCCATTCATCCGTTCGTCTGTATGTCTGTTCATGTTTCCGTCCGCCCATCCATCTGTCTGTCCGTTCGTGCTTCCATCCGTCCGTTCGTGAGTCAAGGCGGAGAGATGAACCGGCCCTTCAACCCACTCGTCATCATTCATTCTGGGAATATGCTTTGATTTTTTACGCGTGCGTGGCCCCACAACGGTGGTCTAGTGGCGAAGGTACTCGGCTGCTGACCCGCAGGTCGCGGAATCGAATACCGGCTGTGGCGGCTGCGTTTCTGATGGAGGCGAAAATGTTGTAGGCCCGTGTGCTCAGATTTGGGTGCACGTTGAAGAACCTCAGGTGGTCAAAATTTCTGGAGCCCTCCACTACAGCGTCTCTCATGATCATATGATGGTTTTGGGACACTAGACACCACAGATGATGATTGTTTTGTGTGTACACGTAACAAGTACGAATTTGTTGGTGGGGTACCTGAAATATCGATTTGCTTGGTAGCAATTGTGATTGACCGTGAATCCGCGTTAGTGCATACCCATGAAAAGCCAAAGAATTGAAACTCCTACAGGAAGACCACCGAAGCCGAATCCAAAAAAAAAATCTCTTGCTCTGAGTCATCTTGAAAAGCCTCTGTGCATGATCTAGTTACACGTCGGAGTTATTCTCTTCATTCATATAGCCCTAATCATACCCTACATATTGAGGAAAAGACTTGAGAAAGTACTTTGCACTTTCATTGATGCATTAAATCAAAATATGGCAAAGTAATGAAATATATGGTATTGGACTTCCATTATGCCTACTACAAACGTCTCATAAAGCGATAGAATGTAAAACATGGCACTCTGAGACATTGAAAAGAATGAATGAATGATTGAATTAACCAAAAAATATCACCAAGAATTATGATACCGTCCAATGCAATTCAGGAGCGTAGCTATAGCGGTGTTTTGTTCTTGTAATAAACTGAGACCAAGAAACTGAGGAAGACGTGTATGTACAGTTGCATACCAGTATTAAATAGTATTGAACATCTTCCCGAATTTGCCCACAATGCTGCCCGTGGACTTGGGAACCATTATGCCGACCACAAACGTCTCATAAATCGATGGAAGGTAAAACATGGCACTCTGAGATATTGAAAAGAATGAATGAATGATTGAATTAACCAACAAATATCACCAAGGATTATGATACTGTCCAATGCAATTTAGGAGCGTAGCTATAGCGGTATTTTGTTCTTGTAATAAGCTGAGACCAAGAAATTGAGGAAGACGTGTATGTACAGTTGCATACCAGTAATAAATAGTATTGAACATCTTCCCGAATCCGCCCACAATGCTCCCCGTGGAGTTGTGAATCATGCAGCCACAAGGCAAGAAGATGCTTAGGCTTCAGAATGCAAGGCTCAGCTCCCCTCGTACAACGAGCTAATGAAACATTTCTATCTAGGACGCAGGGTCTTCCCCCATCCGCACTGTAGACTAATCAGAGCTCAGGCCAATACGCTAATGCTATTACAGACAAGAAGATACCCGAGCCCGCAGTCGAGAGTGCTTACCTAGAGTTCTCTGTTCCTCCAACATGCGATAAATGGCACGACATCATAGATTTCACTCACATCTTTTGGCGTTGCTCGGCATTGCGCAGCGGCAAAGGAAAATACTGAAGAACGATGGACCGTAGCTTTACGCAGCTCTACATTATAAGGGTAGTCATGGGCAGTCTAACGGGCCCGCGAAATGGCTGAAAGGCAAGGTCTTTCGGTCCTAACGTGGGAGTAGCCCACTTCAGGCTTGGATGCTAGCGAGGCTTACTGGACATTAATAAAGTTGCTTCATTCATTCATGGCGAGTGCGCGGAGTGTTTGACTCCAGCCATCCCATCCGCTGCTCTTCCAGCAAAACGAACGAGTAACGCCTCGCGCACCCGGCTACCGCGAGATGGCGAGGATTCTGCTGGTGGCGGGACCGTGGTACAGAGGAGAGCGCACATAATTCGGGAGTGTATGTAATTTTTTTCACGTACAAGCTAAAATCACCATCAGGATATTCTGGCTGCACTGAAGGCATTGAATTCAGTGAAGGCACTGAATTTTTGTTTTATGTTACTGCAAATATTTTTTTACATATTTAGAAAGAAAAGCGTGGCAACCGTCGAATTTTTCTGTTATGTATAATTGTTAGGAGCTATGAGTTCATTTGTGGCAGTAGTACTTTTTTTTCATTACAATTTGTTTTGTCTCGGTGCTAAACACCTCGATTTGAGAAAGATAGAACATTCCAGCATACCTCGATTCTGGGGACTTGCACTGGGAAAACTGGGCTAATTATCATCGTTGAATCACACTGCCTTCTTACTGTGACACATTGTTTTAGTGTTTTATCCCCACGTATATGTATGAGGTGGTCTACCAAAACACAGTTACGCTCTAGATAAATGAGTGACCTGGTCATATGGTTGAAATAGGGTGATTAGTAATTTTACCGTATTATTGTGGAAGGCTTCGATTAGCCGACCTACTTTACTTCCCACGTCTTTCTTAGCAAACGTACCTGAGTTGTCTTCAAATTCTTTTTCATCATCTGTATTTTGATTATGTTTTGATATCACCGTGGCATTATCAGTATCACGTTTATTTACTGTACCCTCGACTGCATCAACGTTAAAGGGTGGCACATACGGTAGAACGGCGTCCTTCTGAAACTACGTATTCGTCAAAGTAGACACTAGAAGGAATAAAAAGCGTATATGGTCAATGTTATGTAACGCGCAGTGTTTTATACCAGATACACCAAACTAAGAACACGCGCTGCGTTATTCTTGAACAAGCAGCATATGTCGATGTTCGTTCTTGCATTGGCCACCATAATGACTGAACACCGTACAACAGTGTGAATAGGCGACCGTTCACACTGTGACCACCACGCCGCTGTGATTGTTAGCGTGCCTGCGAGAATTCTCGATACGGCAGTTCAATGAAAATTCAGCGATACTTCAATGAAAGGGAAGAAAAACGAAACCATTTAGTCGATTGAGTGGAACCCATGAGCGTAGAAAGTGGCACCCTTCTGACTTCGCTTGGGGATCGGGCTGTCATTTTTTTTTCTTCTTTGTCAGTGCTCCTTATACTAGCCCGTAAACCTCAAAATTTAGTAAGTTTATATCACATGCGGATCTCTTCCGAAGGCATCACTTTATTCCTTTTATAAGTGTGGCGCAACTCTACATAAAACAAAACTATTTGAGAATATATACGCCAAGGCATGGACTCTCTCTTGTAAATCTTGGCCCGATATTTCCAAATGAGTGCGAAGCTATGAAATGCGGAAAACAATTTTTCTCTCGCCACATGCAAGCTTCGCCAACAGCGCGGCAGCCTTCTCGACCATACGAAGTAGCGCCACGGTGCGGAGAAAAGATAGGGCCAAGCCCACCTCTGGCAGCACGCTCTCTCCGTGTGATTGGGACGGGTGGAGAGAAACCGGCTAAGTACCCACCATCTCAGAGGCCATGATCCAATCATGCATCTTTCCGTCCGTATGCCTAAATGCCAGGTGTACCATCAATGTCATCGCTCTATTGAACAATTTCTCGCACTGCCCAGTTCAGATAGCACATACCCCGGTTATCCTTACTTACATATTCTGCCATGTAAGCAGCACATGCGTGCGGGTGAATCACTATCCGAAGATTCTTGTTAGAATATAGGATGAATGCCTGCCATGGGTTAAAGGAACCACCCACTTTCAATGCACGATTAAGGATATCACAAGGGTTAGAGGAGAAATTCTCACTTCGAGTATAGAAATTCACTCTGCTTTGCCCATGATGCCGTGACGTTTCCATAGTTGTGTCTTGAACCATAATTGGTTGCTTCCGGAGTCGGAATCAGAGGCCCTAGATGTGTTTCTTGTGCTGCATGACGGTGATGACGACGTCACTAAACGAACCATTGGGCACCTAAGAGCACTTTTGGCAAATGCATGTCTTCATGTACGCTTGCCAAGCTCCTATGGCATCCCTTCACACATCCTGTGTCACATACTTAGCTTTCGTGGGACACAGAAGTATGACTTGCCCCGTTACGTACTCATTCGCTTGGTTACTCCACCGACGGCAGCGCCACTCAACGCAGCTACGAGTACCTAAAAGCTCTGCTCTAAAACATTAATTTTTCATGTGCAGTGCTTTAACTGTATCATTTACGTGCACCCAAGTTTCACCGCAGGGCACTAGATCAAGAAATAATCTGCATTCCTATGCGGTTTGTATGCCGCGCGCACATTCAAAGTGTTGTGCCGTCTATAGAACACCTGCTAGAATATGGGGCTTCCTCGCTGTAGCGATTATACATGGCAACACTAAGGTCAACGTTGCTGAACAAATCAATAATTCAGCTGACAAAATTGATTCATACGCCTCATTTAGCAAACTGTAGTTTGCGGTATCCATAACTTGTGCCACATTATAGCTTGTACATTCCTCGTTACTTATAGTGGTGATTGCGCAGCCTTGGTATTCTTCTTCACAGATTCGTCATGGCTATATAACAGTGAAAACAATCACTCATGCGTCAACATAGACATTATTGCGTTACTTTGGGGACGCATGGTGTGTTCTGCATGGCATGTAGCCGTACAATGCTTACACAAATAAGAAGACAGGGAAAGGAGATCATGTGGTCGTAATACATTTGTTCAAGATGATTGAAGTGCGAAAGCCGCCTCTTATTCATCTTTTTTCTGGCCAGTGAACAGTATTGATCTTTCAAAAGCATACACCAGCCCACGTGGTTGTGTGCTGCCTTCAGAAGGACTAAATAAAATTTTCTCGCTCTCTCTCCTCCATCGGAAACATTGTAAGCTTTGTGCTAGCACACTTGGTTTTCCAGTGCCTCCGAGATTTTCAGTGCATCTGATCTCACCTTAAAGAAGTGACGATGGCATGTGGTGGCGTCATCACATGTCACATCATTTGGTGGTGATCTCATATCATGACATGGTTACGTCACATGACGCCATAACAACATCACTAAACCATTAATTGCATGATGTGCAGCTTCACACGTATTAGGGCGACGTCATCGTATGACGTTAAATGACGTCACTTATGACATAACATGTGATGCCATTAACGTCACATGATCATGTCCCCATCAGGTGTGTGATGATATACAATAACAGATGTGTCATGCTATTTCATAGCAACGTTAGTATATGGCGTCAAAACGACATCGCCAGATTTGACATTTTTTGAGCTCTTGGTAATAGCATGAGGCGGACGTCATCACGAGATTTCTTTTCTCGTCTCAGGTGTGGATGGCTCCGCCGATGATTGCTTTTTGTATTCGATAATGCATCTAAAGTTTCTGTTTAAAAATTATGGGATAACATTCCCGTCAGGGCGGATTGAATGGAATGAAAAAAACTTTATCACAAGCGAATCTGTAATCACATTTGTATAGGCGTATCTCATGTGCAAGTCTCCGTTCGTTCTCCTCGCGTTGGCTACCACAGAGGGCGACGTTATCCTTTGTACTCATGGCGATTGACCGCATCATTGACTTTCGCTTCTTCGTGCATTCGCTGTCTCCCATCTCTACTCTGGCCGCTGCTCTCAACGCCTTACCACTTGTTCTTCTTGAGGGAACGCATCGCGTCGTCTCGCTATCTCGAACTTCTCGAATCACTCTACGTTATACTGCAGCAGCACCAGCACACTGAATAAAGACATGACCGCTGACTTGATGCATTCGCTCAACAGCAAGCGCTGCCGGGAATTATGAATGCGTTAGCTGAAGAAATAAACTTGAGTGACAAGTAAATAGGTCGTTGCACGTAGCACAAGAATAGATTGCAAAACTTACTTCGCACCAGCCAGTCAACAGTAAGCTAAAGAGCCACAATTTCGACGTAGTCACCCAAAAAAACAACTACAAAAAAGCACATTTAAAATATTTTTGCCAATGCGAATACTCGATACTAAGTTACGCCCCTCAATCTCACTGTAAGGTTAACGTCATCGGCATATTAAATGTTCGCTACCGTTTACTGGCGTAAAGGACACAGTCATTGTATTTGTATTTCTTCGTATTATGCCTTCAACATGCACAGTCTGTTTATATTTCTCGCTATTTCGTGCGTTCCCATACACTCCTCAGCAATGCCTTTGTGTTGGCGCATTGGGAAAGAACCGACGCAGCAGCCCTGCGACCCAGCTATTGTGAGGCCACAACAGGAAAACAAAGATCATATTGTTTACGTTATTGCGTGCAAGTCAGGCTGGTTTTAGTGGGCATGTTCCTATACTCAGCATAGACGAGTAAATAGACAGCTAAATGGACGGCGGCCATCTTAAGTTTCAATCCACTTCTTACGTAGCAGGCAAAGTAGACAGCTTCGAGAAGACCGCATCGTAGACAAATACGATGAGGTTACTTTGCTGTCTAAACAAGATGGCGCCTCAGCGAATCGCTCAGATAGATCACCGGAATAGTCGTCTGCACACAAGCAGACGCTTCCCGAGACGAGCAATGTAATATATATTTGTTTTCGATTTCAACACGGAATAAGCCAAAAAATACAACTGTTACGTTTGTTTATTTTAGCTTTTCCTTCTCGACTCGAGGTGGCGCATCGTCGAGTAAAAGCCATCCAGACGTGTTCCAATTTAGGGACAGCATGGGCTGAGTGCTGTCTTTTAAGCAATCCGCGTATACTGTGTACGTGTTGTCTAAGAACGGGAACACAGCAAACATTGCAAGTGAACCCTGATTCTAAATAAGAAAGAAATGGTGGGTCGTTCCTGGACCCCTACGCAACTTCGATCCAGCATAGACCCCGTCGTTAAGCGCATGACTTATTGCCATCATTTTATCAAAGTGCATTGAAAAAATTTCTTTCGCAGTGAGTGTCGTATGTCCTGGGATAATAACTACGTCGGATTGTTGCCAACGCCATTAACCGGAGTCTACCTGCTGGCGCTGACAATAAATCACAAGGTGTTACAGCTGCAAAACAAGCCCGAAAACTGCTGCCGTTACAGTGGCTGCGGTGATGTTAAGGTATGCTAGGCAAGTTGTCTGTGTATCTAAGGCAAGTTCTCGCAAGTGTATATCTAAGGCAAGTTCTCGGAATTGTTACACACTTTTTCTAAACCCACCTAATTAGGCCATGCTATGGTAAGACCAAGGTAAGGGACAGCTTTTAGCTATCTCATTGTAGAGTACCGAGTATTTAAAATCGTTAAACAGCTTTACTAAACACACCTATTTCAACTAGACTTGCTGTAAGAGTGAGTGAGGCCAACGGGACGGCTAAAATGATATTACAGCACCAAGTATACTACCAATTGTTATCCACTTTCTCTGTACACTCAGTACTCTTACTTTTACTCACTTCTTCTGAACACACATCCTTCTTTCTGTTTCTCCCACAGTTGAATACGAAATACTTGAAACCGTCAAAAATTTTTTAAGCACATCTGGCTCACAGCTTTCCCATAATAGAGTGAAATCGAACCCTAAATTCTACTGAAGATAGGTTTGGTATTCCTGACGAAGTTGAAATACACAGACCATTAGTGATACTATTTGAGAGGAGATATTCGCAGTGCCGTATGTGGGTTGATTCTACGCGAGTGGTTTTTCTTCTGCTCTACATTACCAAAGAGAAACAACCATGGTGGAATTAGGGCTGTGCTTCGAGCATTAACATAGCTTCATAAGGGATGAGGAAACCCGTTGGAATTGCACGAACAGTAGAAACGTTATATATCTCTAAATTTGAAACAGCGATCTCCCCGTTCAAACACATCAGTGGGATCGGGGTAGGCTTTGTCACTGGAACTGGAAACACCCAAATCACAATGAGTAAGAAGGAAGGAGGGGTGTGGTAATACCATGTCCTATTGGTGCACTGTATTGCCAAGTCGTATTGGCGTAATTTGGTTGAGGCCTCTAATATTGTACACTTAGCCATCATTTAGATAAGCCACAAAGAATAATTCTGAGTGCATAGACTCGTTCATTAATTAATTCATTAACTCATTCCTACATCATTCATTTGTTCTTAGGCTTATCTCTGTTTTATCGGGCGGCACTTGGTGAATTCGTCACATATATTTACGCAGAACCATACCGACATTTTCTTCCCTTATAAGTAATTTGTTTAAAGGTAAATGTTAAGACTTCTTTTCTTTTATAGCTCTCTGTATTGGGTATGACAAGCTTAAATCTGTTTAAATAGGTAGTCAAAATTACCACCATAACCAGATTGAGCGCGGGGGCTGTTTGCAATAAGTAAAGGCAAACACACTATTGAGAGTTCGCGATTAGATCATTCTCTTGAGAATTCCTGTCCACGGAACGGTTTTATGCTCTCCCCGGGTAGAGTACCAAGTACTGTAAACCAGCTTTTCTAAACACACGATCAACCCGTGGGTTTCGTTAGTGCCCTTAGCTGAGCACGAAGTTCTTGAAATCGTTAAACACGTTTTTTTTAAGCATGGCTCGAAAAGCTACTGGAACAACCACGTTACTGTCGTGGAACTTTGTTACGGCGTAAATTTTGTAAAATATTACCGAGGATTACGATACTGTCTAAAGCAATTTAGCGGCGTATTTTGTTCTTGCGATATACTGAGAACAAAAAATTGAGGGAGACGGGTACGTACAGTTGCATACCAGCATTGAACATCTTCCCGAATACGCCCACAATGCTCCCCGTGGACTTGTGAATCATGCAGCCACAAGGCAAGAAGAGGCTTAGGCTTCAGAATGCAAGGCTCAGCTTCTCTCGAACAACGAGCTAATGAAACATTTCTATCTAGGACGCAGGATCTTCCCCTCTCCGCACTGTAAACTAAAGAGAGCTCATGCCAGTACGTTAGCGCTATTACTGGAACGAAGCTACTCGAACCCGCTGTCGAGATTATTTACCTGGAGTTCTCTGTTCATCCAACATGCGATAAATGGCACGATATCATAGATCTCACTCACATCTTTTTGCGTTGCTCGGCATTGCGCAGCGGCAAAAGAAAATACTGAAGAACGATGGAACGTAGCTTTACGCAGTTCTACATCGTAGGGGCAATCATGGGCAGTCTAACGGGCCCGCAAAACGGCTGAATAGCAAGGTCTTTCGGTCTTACGTGGGAGCAGCCCACTTAAGGCTTGGACGCTAGTGAGGCCTAATGGACATTAATAAAGTTGTTTGATTCATCCATTGCGAGCACGCGGAGTGTTTCTCTCCAGCCAGCCCATTCGCTGCTCTTCCAGCAAAACGAACGACAACGCCTCGCGCACCCAGCTACCGCGAGAGGGCGCGGATTTCGGTGGTGGCGAAACCATCGCACAGAGGAGAGCGCACGGAATTCGGGAGTGCGTGTGATTTTGCTTTTCACGTACGAGCTAGAATCACTACCAAAATCTTCTGGCTGCACTGAAGGCAAGTATTCTGGTTTTTTCTTACTGCAAATATTTTTTTCTAATTTGGGAAGAAAAAGCGTGGCCACTGTTGAATTTTTCTGATATGTATAATTGTTAGGAGCTATGAGTTTTTTGGGGGCAGTAGTACTTTTTTTCTATTACAGTTTGTGTTGTCTCGGTCCTAAACACCTCAAATTGAGAATGATAGTGGCATTCTAGCATACCTCCTTTCAGGAGACTTGCATTGGGTGAAACTGGGCTAATTATCGTCGTTGAATCATACTGCCCTCCTACTGTGACACATCGTTTTTGTACTTTATCCCCACGGATATCCATGAGGTGCTCCACCGAAACACAGTTACGCTCTAGGTAAATGAGTGCCCTGTTCATATGATTAAATTAAGGTGATTAGTAATTTTACCATATTATTGTGGAAGGGTTTGATTAGCCGACCTACATTTACTCCCCCCGTCATTCACAGCGGAAGTGCCTGAGTTATCATCGCATCCTTTCTCATCTGTATTTTGATTGTGTTTTGATAGCACAATGGCAATATCAGTATCAGGTTTATTCACTGTACCCTCGACTGCATCAAAATCAAAGAGTGGCAGATGTGACAGAACGGCGTCTTTCTGAAACTGCATATTTGTCAAGGTAGACACTTGAAGAAATAAAGAGTGTATATGGTTAATGTTTTGTGACGCGCAGTGTTTATTGCCAGATACACCAAACTATGAACACGCGGTGTGTTATTCTTGAACAAGCAGAGGATGTCGATGTTCGTGCTTACATTGGTCACCATAATCACTGAACACCACCCAACAGTGCGAATGGGCGATCGTTCGCACTGTGACCACCACGCCGCTGTGATTGCATTAGCGCGCCTGCGAGGATTTTCGATACGGCAATTCAATGGAAATCAGCGCTACTTCAATGGAAGGAAAAAAAAAAGAATCAATTTATTCGATTGAGTGGAACCCGTGAGAGTAGAAAGTGGCACCCTTCCGACTTCGCTTGGGGATCGTCTGTCATTTTTTTTCTTCTTCGTCAGTGTTGCATATACTAGCCCGCACATTTCGAAATTTAGTAAGTTTATATCACATGTGGATCTCTTCCAGAGGCATCACTTTATCACATTTATAAGTGCGGCGCAAATCTACAGCAAAAAAAAATATTTGAGAACTTATACGCCAAGGCATGGACTCGCTCTTGTACATCTTCGCCCAATATTTCCAAATGAGCGCGAAGATATAGAAAAGCGAAAAACCATTTTTGTCTCGCCACATTCAAGCTTCGCCAACAGCGTAGTAGCCTTCTCGACCATACGAAGTAGCGCCGCGGTGCGGAGAAAAAAGTGGGCCAAGCACACCTCTGGCAACACGCTCTCTTCGTGTGATTGGGACAGGCGGAAAGAAACGTGCTCCAAACCCACCATCTCAGAGTCTATGATCCAATCATGCATCTTTCCGTCCGCATGTCTCAATGCCAGGCGTGCCATCAATGTCATCGCTCTATTGAACAATTTCTCGTACCGCCCAGTTCACATAGGACATACCCTGGTTATCCTTACTTACATATTCTGCCATGTAAGCGGCACATGCGTGCGGTTCAATCACTGTCCGAAGATCCTTGTTAGAATCGATGATGGACGCCTGCCATGGCCTTAAGTAACTCACCCACTTTCGATGCACTGTTAGGGATATCACAAGAGTGAGACGAGGAATTCTTACTTGGAGTGTAGAAATGCACTTTGCCTTGTCCACGACGCCATGACGTTTCCAGAATTGTGTCAGTCAACCATAATTGGTTGCTTCCAGAGTCGGCTTCAGAGGCCATCGATATGTTTCTTTTGCTGCACGACGGTGGTGACAACGTCACTTAACGAAGCGTTGGGCACCTGAGAGCGCCTTTGGCAAATGCATGTCTTCATGTTTGCTTGCCAAGCTCCTATGACATCCCTTCAAACATCCTGGGGAACATATTAGTTTTCGTAGGACACGGCAGTGTGACTTGTTCCGTGACGTGTTCATTCGTGTGGTAACTCTACCAACGGTGGTGCTGCTTATCGCAGCTACAGGTACCTAAAATCTCGGCTCTAAAACATTGACATGTACGTGTGCGGGGATTTAACGGTATCGTTTACGTGCGCCCAAGTTGCACAGCAGGCCCCTAGATAAAAAAAAAATAAACTGCATTCTTATGTGGTAAGGATGTCACGTGCACATTAAAAGTGTTGCGCCATCTATCGCACACCTGCTAAAATATCAGGCTTCCTCGCTGTAGTGATTCTGCATGGCAACACGAAGGTCAATGTTGCTGAACAGATCAATAATTCAGCTGACAAATTTTATTCATAGCCATCATTTAGCAAACAGTAGTTTGCGGTAGCGATAATTCGTGCCACTTTATAACTTGTACATCAATGTTACTTCTAGATGCGATTGCGCAGCCTTGGTATTGTTCTTCACAGATTCGCCATGGCCATATAACTGCGAAAACAATAACTCATGCATCCCCATAGACATTAGTGCGTTACCTTGGGGACTCATGGTGTATTCTGCACGGCAAGTAGCCGTAAAATGCTTACACAAATAAGAAGACAGGAAAAGGAGGTCACGTGGTCAATACACATTTGTTCAAGACGACTGAAGTGCGAAAGCCGCATCTTATTCATCTTTTTCTGCTCAGTGAACTGTATTGGTCTTTCAAAAGCATACACCACCCCACGTGGTTGTGTGCTGCCTTCAGAAGGACTAAGTAAAATTTTCTCCCCCTCTCTCCTCCATCGGAAGCATTGTAAGCTTTGTGCTACCACACTTGGTTTTCCAGTGCCTCTGAGATTTTCAGTGCGTCTGATCCCACCATAAAGTTGTGACGGTGACATGGGGTGGCGTGGTCACATGACATCACATCAGTTTGGTGGTGATCTTATATCATGACATGGTTACGTCACATGACGTCACAACAACATCACTAAACCATTATTGCAATTGCGTGATGCGCAGCTTCACACGTAAGAGCGCGACGTCATCGTACGACGTTAAATGACGTCACATATGGCATCACATGGGATGCCATTAACGTCACATGATCAAGTTCCCATCAGGTGTGTCATGATATACAATATCAGACGTGTGATGCTATGTCATAGCGACGTTAGTATATGGCGTCAAAATGACATCGGCAGATTTGACACCTTTTGAGGCCATGGTGATAGCATGAGGCGGATGTCATCACGTGATTTATTTTCTCGTCACAAACGTCGATGGCTCCGCCGATGATTGCTTTTTGTATTCGATAATGCATCTAAAGTTTCTGCTTTAAAAATTATGGGATAACATTCCCGTCAGGGCGGATTGAATAGAATGAAAAAAAACTTTATCACAAGCGAATCTGTAAGTCACATTTGTATAGGCGTATCTCATGTGCAAGTCTCTCGTTCGTTCTCCTCGCGTTGGCTACCACAGAGGGCGGCGTTATCCTTTGTACTCAATGGCGATTGACCGCATCATTGACTTTCGCTTCTTCGTGCATTCGCTGTCTCCCATTTCCACTCTTGCCGCTGCTCTAGACACCTCACCACTTGTTCTTTTTGAATGAACGCATCGTGCCATCTCGCTATCTCAAGTTTCTCGAAGCACTGTTCGTTATACTGCAGCAGCACCAGCACACTCAATAAAGACATGACCGCTGGCTTGATGCGTTCGCTCAAACAGCAAGGGCCACCGGGAGTTATGAATAAGTTAGCTGAAGAAATGAACTTGAGTGACAAGTAAACAGGTCGTAACACCTCGCACAAGAATAGATTGCAAAACTTACTTCGCACCAACAGGCAACAGTAAGGTAAAGAGCCACATTTTCGGCGTACTCACCCAAAAGAGACAACAACAAAACAGCACATTTAAGCTATTTTTGCCAATGAGAATACTCGCAACTAAGTTACGCCCTCAATCTTACTGTAAGGTTAAGGTCATCAGCATATTAAATGTTCGCTACCGTTTACTGGTGTAAAGGACACAGTCATTGTATTGTAGCTTTATTTCTTCGTAATATGCCTTCAACATGCACAGTCTGTTTCTATTTCTCGCTATTTCGTGCGTTCCCACACACTCCTCAGCAATGCCTTAGCGTTGGCGCATTGGGAAGGAACCGACGCAGAAGCACTACGACCCAGCTATTGTGACGCCACAACAGCAAAACTAAGCTCGTATTGTTGAAGTTATTGCGTGCAAGTCAAGCTGGTTGTAATGGGCGTGTTCCAATACTCAGCGTAGACGACTAAATAGAAAGCTAAATGGATGGCGGCCATCTTAAGTTTCAATCCACTTCTCACGTAGCCAGCAAAGTAGACAGCTCCGAGAAAACCGCATCGTAGACAAATACGATGAGGCTACTTTGCTGTCTAAACAAGATGGCGCCTCAGCGAATCGCTCAGATAGATCGCATATCACCGGAATAGTCGTCTGCACACAAGCAGACGCTTCCCGAGACGCGCAATGTGAGTAATATTTATTTGTTTTCAATTTCAACACAAAATAAGTCAGAAAATACAATCGTTACGTTTGTTTATTTTAGCTTTTTATTCTCGACGTGAGGTGGCGCATCGTCGCGTAAAAGCCATCCAGACGTGTTCCAATTTTCGGACAGTATGGGCTCAGTGCTGTCTTCTAAGCAGTCCGCGTAGACTGTGCACGTGCTGCCTAAGAACTGGAACACAGCAAACATTGCAAGTGAACCTCCATTCTAAATAAGAAGTGGCTTGTCGTTCCTGGATCCCTACGCAACTTCGATCGAGCTTAGACCGCGTCGCTAAGCGCTTGACTTATTGCCATCATTGTAAGAAAGTGCATAGAGAGAATTTCTTTCGCAATGAGTGTCGTGTGTTCCGGGATAATAATTGCGTCGTATTGTTGCCAACGCCATAAACCGGGGCTTACCTGCTGGCGGTGACAATAAATCACAAGGTGTTACAGCTGCAAAACAAGCCCAAAAACTGCTGCCGTTACAGTGGTTGCGGTGATCTGAAGGCATGCTAGGCAAGATGTCTTAAACTGTGCAATTAGATAATTTTTCAACGTTACTTCTTTCGGATCCCTTCTAACAGTTAGTAATGCTGACAGTTAGTAATGAGATCTACGTGACGCTAACAGGCAAACAATGATTGTCCCGCACACAGGTGACACCGACTGACGCTCCCACATTTAAATGCACATACATACCCCATAAAGTGGCTGGGGGCATAGCAGCCATGGCTGCTCAGTTGGTGCAGCATCGGATGCGTTATTGGAAGGTCTCAGGTTAGGTCCCTGCCCAGGGCAAGGTATCTTTTATTGCACTTTTGTATTCACATTTACATTACAATTACTTCTATAACGTCACCTATAGTGTCCTTGGCTTAATTTTCTGTCATTTCTCAATATTATTGTGTCTAAGAAAATAAACTAGCCATTAAATTTATTCCCGTATCTCTTTAGGTCACTTGTGAAGCAAGCATTCATTGAAAGCTTCGAAGTATCGTCCATCAAGGCTGATAACCTAATAATGACATACACAGAACGAAAGATACATCAAAATTGGCGCCGGTTTAGCCCAGCGCTGCTGCAGCGGCAGCAGTTCTTGCGGCTTAAGTATATAATGGCTGCAGCGCCACTTTATGCTAGACTTGGATGGTACCACGCGGCGAGTTGCGATGATGCCACTCGATAGCTTCATAGTTGGTTATATCCCAAGAATAAATGTAGGCTCCGTCAACAGTGGTCACCTTCCGACCCAGGCGAAATTCGAATTGATTTCTTATCATGTAGGAAAATTTTTTACACTATATACAAAAAATCGAAAATTTTATAACATTCTATTAATAAGAGGCACATAGACACCAGCACATTTACGTGCCACGACAAACTTGACTGTGTTGGAGTGAACACATCCTATTACTCCTAATTACAATGCAGACGTGGCATGCATGTACAAGAGAACACAGTGGTATGTCATGACACAATGAATACAATGGTACAACAATACAATAGATGCGACAAAATAAAGTTTGTTTCAATCAAAGCATGAGGAAACACTCGACGGGTGCTGTTTAGCATCACGTCAGTAGGAAAATGAATTGTACCTAAGAAGGTTTTGTGTTCTACATTGACAAAAGGACATGACCAACGCCGTAAGAACTTGTGCTCCCTAAGAAAAAAAAAAGTTCCTCAGAGAGGAACGTGAGGATCTCATTCGCTCCCGTATCAGCCACGAGGTACGCCGGCAGCATTTCCAGCCGCAGCCTCACGTCGGTTTGAAGCCGTGATTGAACTCACGACTCTCAGGTAAACTGCCGGGCCACGTAGTCCCTGTTTCCACCGTGTCAGATAACATATAACAAAATTTCAGCCCATCAAAAGAGGCCAGTTTTTTAAAAAAAACCTGTATTTGCTACTTTATTCATTTTCTCGCTCAGTCATGGAAGTTTGAACGAGTAAACTTCCAACTATTTCTTCACCGTCATCTAATGAGCAAAATGGTGGCTTGATGGCAATTTAAGGAAGTTTTTTAACAGATAAACGCGTAATACAAGATGTCTTTGATGCAGCGCAACGGATTTTGCAAAGAATACATACCGACTGATTGCTCGTGCTTCTGCCCCCCCCCCTCCCCGTTTGATTCCAGTTATACTAAATAAACTCTTCGCTTTATTACTTCTTTACTACCTGTGTAAGGTGTGGCTGCTTATGCAGCGCACTGACTGTTAGCATAGCTGACAAATATTTGGATTTTTATGAAGCTGACGTGTTTTCATTCGGCTTTTTGCATCCGAGCCGCCTTCTTAATAAAAATTCAAAAAGTACACAACGAACACATTCGGCGGCTTAGCTAAGTGCCCTACATTGCACTCATCCATCCACTGCTGCTCGCATACACACTCAAGCAAGCGTTAGTCTCCAATCAGAGTAATTGACTGCGAAGAAACGAAATCTCTTCGCAATGCGATTGCAAGAGTGACAGAGTACATGTTAATAAGGCCATGTTCTCTTGAGAATAAATAGGGCGAGCGGATGATCCCACTTTGGGCACCAAAAAGTATTGCCCAAATCAGCCATGTTTCACCCTCATCGCTAACGAGATCAGGCGTGTCCTTGGGACATGTCGTCGATGTCAGACGAGGGCTGCGAATAGTAGTTTGTATGGGTGTGTGCTGGGTTTGGGGCCGTGATTGAAAATCACTTTCTTTCAAACCACTGTAATATTTGCTTTTTTGCTGCGTCGCAGGGAAGTGATGACATGTACAATTTGATCTTTTACGCCTCGAGGTTCGATTCAGTAATCTGTTTCATTTGTCAATCAGTGAGCGAAAAGGCTGGAAAAACAGAAAATAGGGAGGTTACAATAAGGTGACGGTGTTAATAGAACTCACTTTTGTCTCTGCACAATACTAAGTATTCACTAGTCGCTTCTATGGAGCGTACCCTGCAATAATTGAGAAACATGCAAACTGTGGAGTACTGCTTGCTTTCAACCTTCGTTTAGCTTGCGAAATATACTTTAGCTCATCCACTCTGTATTGTTTCGGTATGTTAGGATGGCAAAATGTCTCGATCACACCTTTTTTTCTTATAAGCATTGCCGGTTAGACGACCATGCTTAGCGACTAATGGATGACTAATAAAGACGACTAATAACTAAGATAAGACGACATATACGACTAATAAAATAATAAGACGACATAGACGACTGATAAAGAAGCTTACTATCGATGAGGATACCTGCTACTGCCAAGATAGCTTTTTTCCGAAAGTGGCACTTAAAATTTACGGACCCAAAATGACTAATAAAAACAGAAAAAAATGAGATTTTCTTCTAAATCATGCATTTTAATCTCTGTTTTGTAAAGAGAGAGGAACTCATTTAAGGCCGTACGATTCGGTAGGTACAATAAGAGGTCAGAGAAAAATCACTCAATGCACTAAAAGCGTTTTTTCGATTTTGACGAAATTAATTTCCGGGCTCCTCGAGAAAGACCATGAGAAACTCTAATCGGATTTAGGCGTCGGTCATTATATGTATGCCTTTTGGAAAGCCAACTTGTGTTAAAAAAGAATGATAGCATTAAATTATATACTTGTTTGCCATGCTCATTAGTCGTAAGGGTGTCTTATTTTTCAGATTGCCTGCGTGGTTGCCTGGTGCCATTCCAAAAAAGTGACTGCTCTTGCATCTTTTCTCTGATGCACTTGGTGTTGCCTCTGCTTGTCTTGAAAAACAATTGCAATGACGTGTCTGCAAAGCAAAAACAACGGTAATGTACAATAACATAATTGCCACGTATCTTTGAAACGGCGAGAGACAGAAGAGCAAAGTGTGGTTCTGTAAAAGAGAGAAAAAGAAAACCTACGCAGCGGTTCATTATAACACCTCACTTCGGACTGTGGTGGTAAGATTTTCATACTATGGTAACAATTTAATCTAAGGAACTTCTTAGTAAGGAGATGGTATATTGAAAATTTCTTTTCTCTTCGTCGATTGATTCAAATCATATTAACTATGTCGCACTTCAAGCAAAATACAAAACTATTCAAGAAGCGGGTATTTCCTTTCTTTTGTTCAAGCCAATAGAGTATCATAAATATTGCTAAAATATACGTGCCTGTAGAACATGATGGGACACCAAAAGAAAACAAATAATTTAGATCGACGAACTGCTCTCTGTTAACTTTAAGGTCATACGTTTCGCTATTATAACTTCATTATTAGCGGGGAAAATCAAAGTTGAAGTTCAAGTGTTTATTTCACTTTGAAATCTTTGCACATGAAGTCAAAATTTTCAAAATGTATTCTTTGTATTTTTATGACATCAACGAAATGAAATATACTGAAACGTCGTGTGCTCGGTGTATGATACCCACAGACGGCAATGTACTTCGTTCTTATTGATTCGAAGCTACGTAATACACAGTAGGCCATTTCAAAATATATAACGTCGCGGTGTTTGGTGCGAGAATCTCAAGGCGGTGTCTCCCTTCGCATTTTCTTCTCGCACTTTATTTCTTTTATAAAGTGCAGTATTCCGGTAAAAGAGATGTTTTCGGGATTGTGTTATTGCGCCTTGCTAATAATACGCGAAAAATGCCCCGTTCAGACTAATAAATGCACGTGTATTACCGGGATGTTCTGGACTTCACACTGCTGTGGACTACATTTAGGTTGGAACATGCACGACCAAAAAGCCTGATGTGGTATTCGTTGCTCTGTAATTCATTATTATTTGGCAATGAGAACGTTTGAGAAAAGCGTGATAAACAATCCAGAAGTATAACGTATGCTGTTAACTAGCACACATCAAATATGTCCATTTTAACCAAGTTTGCGGAATTGTGTTATTACACGTTTCCATTGCGCAGTCACAAATTTGCATATTTTACGCATTCATTTTGGTGAAATATGTCCTTCTTCCAATGCATTTTAGGCAGAAAATATATTTATTCAAGTAGAATAGTTCAGGTTTCTCTCCTTATAGAATCACAATTTATTCCGGTGAGTTCAATCCCTGTTTTACGATAGCATGAATGTGTGTGCCGCACACTTTGTTAGAGGCACCTGAGGTTTCCTCTTTTAAAGTTTACTAGTGATGCACAACTATCGATAGCAATACCGATGCTATCGATGTTTGAGTCACTATTGAACTCTCGATGGTAGTATTGCTAGTATGCCATCGACTTCAGTCTCAATAGCATTGTCAACAGTATAAAACCAACAAGCGAACTCATCGCCAGCCAAACTTGGTACCCCGTCAACGTAGTTCCCCGTCAAGACGGTGCTAGAGCTCGAGATAATTTACTACAACATAAAGCGGACTGCACCAGTAGTATTTCTTTGTTTACTTCCTATGTAGCTTCATACATACTATACCTTTTCATTTTTCACGTACAGATAGGCAAAAGCAAACAAATCAAGGAAATGAAAGCGAGAAATAGCGAACAGAAAAGGTATATCCATCCGAGAATTTCAAGCATAACCATCCAACCAGGATGCAAGACAGTGAGCGAGGAAAGCGACATGGATAGCTCATGTAATGTGACTTCGTGATTCTTTGTTAATTCAAGCGAGGGTTCTGCCTTTTGGATGCTGAAAGAAAACTTTCAAGCGGCCTCGCTCACATGCACATGCTCGTTAGAAAGGGGGTGATGTCCACATGCACCCAGCTAACCTGTCCTCGGCGCTGAATCACTTCAGCTTGTGCAAGAAATTCTGTAGACTACATTTGGGCACTGCTTTGAAGCACAGAGCTAGTCGGTCATGCAGCTGAACCAACTAGACTGCATGTGGTTCATAAAAAAACTTTTGGCAGAAAGCCGAATTCTTCGGTTCCTTGAAAGGCAACAACTGAAGCCCTAAACTGTAACTAGAAACGCAGAACAAATGCTTCGCCAGTACATGTGGTTACCTCCACACAAAAATAAAAGTAAACTTTTGGAATTCTGGCAGGATGGGCAATGCGCAACAACGCCGTTCTCTCAAATGGCTAGGAAGTACTTGTGCATCCCAGCAACGTCAGTAACAGCAGAGTAGGTGTTCTCCACTGCTTGACAGATCACATAAAAAAAGAGCACACTGTCTGATGATTTATTGATATGTAGGTATTAACATTCCAAAACCACCACCTATATATGAGAGAATCCGTAGTGGAGGGCTCCAGAAATTTTGACCACCTGGGTGTTTTTAACGTGCACCCAAATCTAAGCACACAAGCCTGCAGCATTTTCGCCGCCATCGAAAATTCAGCCGCCGTAGCCGGGATTCAGAACAGACTAATTCGACAGAATGTTGACATGCTCTTGATCCTTCACCATGATGCTTGGCTTACAAGTTATAATTAAAGTTTACGTTTTTCATGTAGTGGCAATGAAGCCGCTCACGTCACAGAACTTAAAGAGCTCGAATTTATGTTGTGTTTTGTGGTCTAAAATAAAAAAAATCATGAACCTACTTTTATTTGTAAGCTTTCACTGTTTGGTTTTGAGCATTAACTTCTTAATGGACAAAGTCAGGCATTTTTACTGCAGTAATTGAGTTTAGGAAAAGTCACAGCTTTGCCAAAAAGGTGAAGCAATGAACGCGATTGCAACTAATTCGAAGGTCTTGCACAGAACGGCAAGCAGATGGAAGCGTTCCTCGTGTTTCTCACGCACAAATGACACACGTAGCGTACTCACAGATACAGATTAAAGCGAATAAGCGTCTCGGTTGTTACTTCGCCGTGTCTTAAAAGCACGCCCTTTTCGCAAACGGAGGCTGTGCAACGATTGCAGTGGCAATTTTGCGCCCCGTAACTACAACAGAAGCGTTCAAGTGCCCCAACGCCAGCCAAGACGTATGACCCTACCCACCGGGAGATATAAGGGCGCGCGAGAGGCTGTCCACTTCTCTCTTCTCCGCGGACCAAAGTACGCGTGACAGACGAGAGCCCCGCTCATGCTCATTGCGCCATCTTGCTTATAATGGTGAAAAAACTTTAGTCCTTCACCCCGAGATGCCCGCCAACAGCGGCAAATGGTAGATTTAAATAGCTTGCTGTTTCAGCGTGGATGGAGGTACCTCGGTGGCTGAGTGGTTAACGCCTCGCATTCACGGCGCAGAGGTCCCACATTCGGTTCCGCGCGGTGGAGTGTTTTTTCTTAATTTTTTTCTTTTTTTGCATTTTCATATATACGTATACATATACAATGCATGACATCGACGCCGACGGCGGTGGCGAATTCCAGCCGAGAGTGCCCATAAAATTGCTATCGCAATAGACTTGCTTTTAAATAAAAGGAGCCGAGTACAGGAAATAGCCGGTTGTGACTGTTCTCCACAGAACCACCGGTAACTAGATTATCGATAGCACCGATAGTTTTTTTAAACAATCAATGCCCTTTATAGTTTATTTGGCGATAGTTCTGAATCACCGAAATCTATGCTACTAGAAGGAACAAATGCAGTTTTAACCTTGAATGTCATACATGCTTTTGCATTTCTTCTGTTGGCTTGCGCTTTGAATTTCTATCGAAATCATCTACATTTCGCATTTGCGCTGCCCTGGTATGCGTAACATGGATCGTATAATCAAATCAACGCCTAAATATTATTCGTCCTTCGTTTCACTTACTCAATGATACAGAAAAAAATGCCGTATTAAAAAAGCACGTCGTGTAAAACGCGCTTCGTATTGGTGCATGGAGGAGATGCAGCTAAAGCGGTGCCATTTTCGACAGATCCGCGCTGCTTTTGCGTGCTACGAGGGTTTCAACATTGAAAGATCGAAGTTCGCGGAGCGTGAGAGCAGGTTTCGAATGATGGCAGCACACTAAGTCTCCATTGAGAGCTCGACTGTGTTTTGAATACGTTGCTACACTAAATGACCTCTTCACCATTTCACCGCTGTTCGGGGCACATGCAAGACTCCCCAAGCTCGAATCTCTTCGCTGGGCGTGCTTCGAAAACTTTCCGAATGGACGCGGTCGTGTGCAGTGCTCTCCAGTGAGATTCGGCCTCACAAAAATCGTTCTCCGGAGAGCCATGAGGTGCGCGCCGCTCATCGGATTAGACCTGAAACAACGGCTTGCTGAATAGCTCGAAGTTGGAAGGGTGACCCAAAGAACGGATGAGCTCATGGCGTCGGCTGAAAACACGGTAGCCACTAAAGGGTTCCCCTTCCTTCCAGCGTCCACTCCATTATGCTAATTAGATTTATGGCCAAGAAAGACCGGAGCGTTTTGAGAGCGTGGCTCTCTCAACGTCACAGATTTTGGACGTGGGACTCATTTCGCCCCGTACCAGCAGATCAGGAAGCCTATGTGTGCACTAACGCCTATACAGAGTTCAGATGACCTAGTTCAAAGTTTGGTCGAGGCGCTCGCATACGTGATAAAGCCTAGCTTTCTAGGTTAGCTGTCGTTGATTGTTGATCTCCACTGGCCTCAGGGCAAATTGGGACTGATGGTATTGCAGTTGGGAATAATGAGGAGCTCGTAACCGTATTTCCTCTGATTTCGGTGTTCACGTCTTCTGTGCTACGGATGTATGGTTCGTAAACTGAGTTTTGCATGCGTTAACTTATAATTATGGCCGTTGTATGCACGAGCCCACCGCTAATGACTCGACACAATTTCTCGCGAAAGGATCAGCAAGCTGGACATGCGAATCATAAGTAAGGAGCAGTAATTGTCCGGGTTTTGATTGCGTCACTCGAACAGACCAGCATACTTCCCTTAAATGCGAGGCTTGCCACACGTAAAGGCATAGAATGACTTATAGTTCAAGGTGTGCATTTTCTCATGAATCGGCTGCCGCAAAATGTTTGGGAATCAGTGAAGTACGAGCTAAGTTAGTATGCTTTGCTGCACACTTTAAGCGCTTTATGTTTCGCTTCATGCAAGCAAGTTCACTAAAAGCCATTCAGTGGCGGCGGGATATAAAGAGGGGGCAAGCTGTTTGCGTTCGTGAACGTTAATCATCACCCAGGACGCTTTTTTTAATGCGTGGGCATATAAAGAGATAAATTGTGAGCTGTGTAGTGAGGCTCTTTGCTTTGCATAATTACGCTATAATAAAGTGAAGCTCGGGCACGTCACCGCATCCTGTGGCGGCCACCGTAACTAACCGGCTCTCTATACTTAGTAATAATATCGGGGGTTCAAAGTTCTGAACCACAAGATATTTTCACTCTAAAAATGCAGTATTCGGGGGTATAGCAAGATGGCAAGTTGGGTCAGTTGAACGACGTTCATTCTTGAAAATTTCGCTGAAGCGCACTCAAAAACAGACAGAGAGAAGGGGCTGCGCTGTCCTTGTCAGCCTCTTCTGTCCATCTGTTTTATTTTTGCGCTTCAACAAAATACTCAAGTATTCGGGGGTAGTTATGCTACACAAAAGTATTTGTCATCTGACTTGCTCGCATTTCCTTTCTCCAAAGCCCGACGCTGGCCACTTGTCTACCAAGAATGATATGTCACACTGATAACGCGTGCCCCGTTAACTGCCAACTGCCAAAGAAAGTTGTGAAATTAGAAAAAAAAGCCGTGTGACGGACCGCGAGCACACTGCTATAGTGCCGCTATAGGCTTTCTTTACAACGCGGAAAAAATAACTGTACTAGACGCATCGTGCATGAAACAATTCAGTCGGTGATTTCTGAAAGTGCTCTACATCTCTACATCTAATTCTGAAATTGCTAGATTTCAATGACAAACTTTTACTGCTAAAGAATGCTTACAAGTTGAAAAATTCTGATATAAAACTATCCGAAGACTTTTCCTCGAAAGTACGCGCCGTACGTAAAAACTACGGGACGCTTCAGCTGAGCATCGTAATAACGAATCCATTGTCAAGATGAGGTTTGATCATTTATTTATCGATAACGTTCGGTATAATTGGGATGGCCCCTCAAACAGACTAATAATTGGTCGTGGTTGTGACAGCAATGCCAGAACGACTAACGCATCTGCATCACTGCCTTGACCGTCCTATCAACCCGCCTCCGATCTTGCGTTTTTGAACGTTAATGCCAGAAGCATTACTAACAAATTCCCCCAATTTTTTTCGCTAGTTTCTTCATGTTCTCCTCATGTTATATGCATCACGGAAACATGGCTTCATGATGAGATTCACGATTCTGAATTCACGCCTCCTGGTTACTTTGCTCTCCGTTGTGATCGCCAGAATAGAAAAGGGGGTGGTGTCGCCTTGCTTTTACGCTCAGATTTCAGTTTTAAGGCTCTGTCTGGTCCCCCTAACGTTGAATCAGTTTGGTGCAAGCTAATAATAAATAAGCAGAATTTAACCATATGTGGTATTTATCGCCCTCCTGATGGCCCTAACGATCTGTTCGACGATCTTTCACATTCATACATGAGCATCACCTGGATAGTTCGAATTTGATACTTCTAGGGGACTTCAACATCACCGGCATTCACTGACCTTCACTTACGTATTCCGCTTCTAGTACCCCTGTCTGTAGGGATCTAGTTACATTTTCTTTGTCACATAACCTGATACAACTAGTTCATGAAAATACTCGGCAGAACTCCCTTCTTGATTTAGTGTTTGTTAGTAACAGTCTTGCTCATTTAGGTGTCACATACGAGATCTTAGAAGGTATCTCTGATCATAATGCAGTCCTCGTGCACATTCACTGTCCCATTTCACATGAATGTTTCAGCTATACCACATTTCATGATTTTTCTAAGGCTGATGATACGGCTATTGTTGACACCCTGGCAGATAATCTTGATCATTTTGTGTCGCTCAGTACCGAGTGTCATGTTGACGTGCTTGTCGATTACTTTGAGTCGCTAGTGAGGTCATGCATAACTTGCCACGTTCCACTGAAAACAAAAAAGATAAACAATAAACTTCCTTGGATTAACTGCGATATCTTGCACCTATCACGACGTGTTAGCAGGCTGCGTAAAATTAAACAATCTAATCCCGAGGCTCGCGCCTCCTTTGAAAAAGCTGAGGATGAACTTCGCACTAATACTAAAAATGCTAAAGATTTCTATTTTTCAGTGCAACTTCCTCAACTACTAAAATCAAATGCTCGTAAGTTCTGGACGTCAGTATCGCCTAGTACGACTGGCAGTACCTGTTTTAAGATTAACGATGCTATAACCAACGACCCTGATGTCATTTCGAATGCTTTCAACTCGTACTTCCAATCTGTTTTTCACCCTCGATAACCATGCAGTTCCGGAGTATAGGTATGTTGCTCAGAATAATAAACTAGAAAATATCGCAATTAGTTGTGATGGTGTCTTAAACCTTATCCTGAAACTTGATACTAAAAAATGTACCGGTTCCGATGGCATTCCTAATTCTTTTCTCTCGCGATACTCTTTATGGACAGCAAAATACCTTACCTTAATTTTTCAGAAATCCTTGGACTCTGGTGTAGTACCACGATCATGGAAATCTGCCAAAGTACTTTCCTTGCATAAATCAGGCGATAAACAACTTCTTTCTAATTACAGACCAATATCTCTTACACCTTATTCTTGCAAGATGTTAGAACACATCATTCACAAACATATAATCGAATTTCTTGACTCTAATAATATCCTATCATCAGCTCAACATAGTTTCCGTCGCGGATATAGCACTGTAACACAATTAGTCGATTTCATGCATGACGTTGCTTATAACTTAGACCTAGGTAACCAAATAGATGCCATTTTTATTGATTTCTCCAAAGCTTTTGATTCCGTTATTCATTCTAAGCTATTGTTAAAACTAAACCTCATTCTCGATAACCCTCGCATTGTTTCTTGGATAGCTAGTTTTCTTCATTCGCGCTCACAATTCGTTTCTTTCAGCTCGACAGATTCATCTCCCATCGACGTCACATCCGGTGTTCCTCAGGGATCCGTTCTAGGCCATTTATTATTTTTACTTTTCATTAATGATTTACCTAATAGCATCTCATCTAAAATAAGACTCTACGCAGATGATTGCGTCCTCTATGAAACTAACAACTCTATTGACGATCATTACCATCTCGCGCAATCACTCACGTCTTTTAGCAACTAGTGTGACACGTGGCAAATGAACGTTAACTGCACTAAAACAGTCGTAATGTCTTTTACCAATAGGCGCAATCCCTTCTCTTTCGACTATTTTCTAGGTGACACCCAAGTCAATAGAGTTTCACAGTACAAATATTTAGGAGTAATTCTATCCGAACACTTCTCATGGACTAGCCACATTGATCATGTATGTCGTAAAGCGCTAAAAACGTTAGGTTATTTGCGCCGCACTTTACCTAACGCCCCTCGAGATACTAAACTGCTATTATATAAATCACTCATTCGTCCTGTTCTCGAATATGCATCCGTAGTTTGGTTCCCTTACAAACACTGTGAAATAAGCTTCCTAGATAACATTTTTTATAACTATAGCCGCAACTTCTCGCCGACCACAGCCCTTCAATCATTAAACATCCCATCACAACTCTCGCGATACCAAAACGAAGCTTTAAAATTTTTATACGGAATTATTAACTCCTCCTCCGGCCTTGGTCACGGTAACCTCATCACATTTACTGATGATAGTTGTACCCGCAGTTCCCACGCTTTGAATGTAGCACCTTTCTTTCCTCGTACTAATACCTTTAAATACAGTTTTTTTCCGCGTGCAATAGAAGTGTGGAATTCCCTGCCTGGTAGCATTCGCTCCTAATCATTAACCGACTTCACAGTTGCTGTCGATGAATATCTTACTGACGCGTAATTAACTTCATTTTTACTTTTGCTTTGTTACGAGTGTACTTGCTTCACAATTTGTATTATGTGTTTGTATTTTTTCTCGGTTGCCTAGTATTATATAACGTCCCATTCCTGCGATAGCCCTGAATAGGGCTGCAGTATGTATAAATAAATAAAATAAAAAAATAAAATCTCAGTGCTCATATTTTGGGTTTTCAGCTCATAATTAAAAAGGTAATTAAGAATTAATATTTATTACGATTGGAAGAAATAAAAAAGTCTGAGTAGTTACAAGTTAGTGCGACTAATATGCACTTGGTTCAATTCACCTCCTAAGTGCCTTTCACTTTCAAACTTCTGGCTCAAGTTATGTAGGACACCCTTCATATGCTGCGGAGAATTTTGAACATGCTGCAGCACCATAATTGAACCTGCGAGCTTACACATCGAGAGATTCTTCAAATTAGGAATGTAACTGAGTAACAGTGAAAACGATTTTCGCTAACTCTAATGACTTCTGTGCGTAGGTCGGCGAACTCAATCTTGATTCGACCCAGTCGGACTCACTCAGGATCAGATAGAGCCATAAATCTGACGTCGAGTGAGTCACGGGGTGTAATATGTTCTTCGTGAGTCTGAGTCCGAGTGAGCAAATGAGCAAAATATATTTCTTGAGTGAGTTCTGATTCTTCTCGCCAATCACAGGTTTTATCTAGTCATCTTCTAAATTACTATGAGCCTCACTTGGATTCACATTTATACTCACGTCTGCTCATAGGTACACCAAAACAGTTCCGTTCTTACTCAATATCAATACTTATTAATTAGAGGCTTGAATTACGTGAGGAGGTGTCTTGGCCTTCCCCCACCATCTCTTCCATAAAATTTTTTGATTATTATATCTCATATGCTGTCATCACTTTTTCAGAAAAAACGGTCTTACTGGTTCAGAAGCACTCGAAACTCGTTTTCAAAGATGACATGTCAAACGTCACCAAGAAGAGCACCGATTACGTACGATATTGGTGTTAAAGGGCCTTGACACCACAATCGATGAAGATAATTTGAGGTTGACGGACTCATGAGTCGACTCGCTCGTAGTTACTGAGACTGAGATCAAGCTGCGAGTCTGAGTCTGAGTGAGTCCAGGTGAGTAATTCTTTGGTGAGTTCAAGTTCGAGTTAGTCAGGCTTAAGTAAATGTTCGAGAGTCTGAGTCCAAGTAGGTTCAAAGCTCAATATATATTTCCTGACTGAGGGTAACTGAGCTCCAAAAGTTTTGCTGGCCTATGCTCCTGTATGCAAATAAATGTAGCAAAGAAAGCCGTAAATCTGGCAAATAGAATCTAAAGGTCAGAATCAATTATTTGCAAAAGAGTGAACGTTCTTGATTTGTCTTTGCGACTAGAAAATAGGAATCAACGTGAGAAACCCTTAGGTTATGAACTACTGCTTTCAAGAACGTGCTAACCATACAGTTTATCGACAGCAGTGAGAAGACGTCAGCAACAGAAATTTCGATACATGACTGGCACGTTTCACTTACTCTTGAACTGACCGTAGAATACGCTTCGAGTTTGCGAATTACAGGCTACATCGGGCATAAAATTGGAGGTGTCAATAATAAAAGTTTCGCCACCTTAAATGGCGCCAGCGGTGACCATTTAAATAATTTTACTCATAATTTCTCCTGCGTTACTATACAGAAAATTTAGAATGGTATTTTCTACCTCACTCTAGTAATAACAACGCATATTCTTGTACTATTTGCCTACCTACTGAATTGGTATGAAGTCGACTGTCACAAACTGTTTGGTACATGAAACATCTGTTAGCTCGGAACAACATGGAGTTGATCGCGAGTACACTTAAACATGGGCTGTGAGGAAGCCACAAGAAGGTGATGTGTTTTTGAAAAAATGTTCACTGATTTAGAGTACTTTGTGCTCTACTGTGGGAGAGCATACAGTTGTCCCCGTCCCATATATGTCACAGTGGCTTTTTAAGCTTTCTCTACATGTTTGTGTTTGGAACAAATGTTCGACGAGTTATGGTAGGTCATACTCTACTATGGGTGATTGTTAAGATGTTTCCGGTATTATTTATTATATTCCACCGAGCCAACGAGACTAGTAACAGGTGTCTGCCGGTGAAGCACACTCTCGATATTATGTTATAAAAAGTGGTAAATGACTTAGAGTACTTAGTACTCTACGAAAAGAGAGCTGAAAGCCGTCCTTTAGGCCTCACACTTCATGAGGCCGCATCGACAAGAATTATACTCGGGCATGTGTTTAGAGAACGTGGTGAATGATTAGAGTGCTTGGTACTTTGTACTAAGCGAGAGCCTAAAGCCCGTCCCGTGGACCTTATGAGCCTTGAAGGTTCTGTGTTTAGAGAAATTTATGCTTAGAAAAAAATTACTTAAAGAATGTACGGAACACAAAGGCTTCATACTATTCCAGTAATAGGGCACATCCACTTCGGCACATCTATGTATCACGACCAACATCACCACGTTGCAGTGAAGACATCATTGCTCTAAAATACATGATAATGTAAGCATACATGTACACAAGAACGCAATGCGATATCATGATACAATGAATGCTATAACGATACAATTGATGCAATGAAATACAATTTGTAACAAATTAAATCATATATCACGACTCAAGGGGTGCTGCTTAGCCCCACGTTGGTCGAAAAAATGAGTGTATCCTTTCGTGTTCAAGCTTGACGAAAGGGCACGACTAATGCCGCATAAACTCGTGCTCCCCGAGAAAGAAAAGCTCCTCAGAGAGGAACGTGAGGATCTCTTGTCTCACTCGGCCCAGTATCGGTCACAAAGCACGCCGGTGGCAGTTCGCAGCTACGGCCTCGCATCAGTTTCACCAAGGGGCTTAACACCCCTGCAACTTTTTAATATAGCCGCAAAGCGCCCGCGAAGAAATCGGCCGTTGGACACGAATGTTCGCACACCTTGTCCCCGGAAACCGCCATGAACCGCTCGTGCAACAAAGGCGGGAGACCACACATTCAATCGTCACATGTCGATTGGTCTCAACTAGGACGCAGTTGGGCAAAGTGGAAGTGCGAGCCACCTGCCATCGCTGCAACCGATCTTGAGTTGAGCCAAGCCCCAGCTTAACCGCCAGATAAAGTCCCTGAGATGTCCTGGCAACACTGCTGCAGTCATTGGTTTCCAAGGGTGCTTCATTATAGAATGACGATGCTGGGGCACCAAGGGCCGTAGCAGGGCGGCCATTGTGTCCACCACTTTAGATTAGGCCACCTCTATCTCTGGGCACGTAGCTTCCAAACGTCAATGAAATGCCAGAAGGGCTCGATACAAAGGTGGTAATACATATAAGTGGGCGGACCTTGATTTATTTGGCTAGCTGGCCGGAAGACACGTAGTGATGGCCCTAGATGGTAGTGAGCCAGTGTCTGAGCGGGCGTACCATCATTGCTTGCTATTCGCAATAAAGTGTGAAAGCACAAGATGGAAGCCGTGACTGAAACGTCGGGGAATGCAAAACAACCCTTTGTTTCGTAGTCGAGCCAACGCTGGATGCGATAACAATTCCGTACCACCACCCCAGAAAAATGAACTCATGCAGCTTTGCACTTTTCTGTAGACGGGAAGCGGTGGGTTTTACAGAATGGCAAAGGTACCAAAACTTTTCCTAGGTAAACCGTTTGAGCTAAGTATCGGCAGTCCAAGAGGAGGAAGTCGAAGTGTCTGGCTTCCTTTACGTCACTTTTAAGAGTTGTAAAACGGACGACCAGATGCGTCATGTACACCAATGCAGTAAAAGTGCACCCAGTATCGCAATGTTAGGAGACCCCTGTAAATGAGACGTGATGCTGATACACCATTAGGGTGTCCAATAATGAAATAGTGGCTGTTAGAAAAGTTTACCTTGCACCAGAGATAATTGCTGAATGAATGATAAAAGTATTAAGAGCATGCTGCAGCGAATGTTCATTATGAACATAAGAGCAATATCATTTGGATATGCAGTAACCTTTACTTGGGTGTTACCATCTAGTGGTAAGCCTCTAATCTGCGGGTCACGTTCAACGGTCTTTAAGAAGGGTTGTAGAGCGAGGATAAACAGAACTAGGGACTCCACGCGTAATCTGGGCCTCCACACGCACCTTGAAAGGGTTGACTTTCACGAAATACTGGTAAAGGGTACTTTCTGAATTAATTTACATCGCGTGAATAAGGTCAATATTCTTATTCAGGAATGTGACTGCATGTAAAAAATTTAGTAAATAGGTTTGTGTGTTTATAAAAGGTGGTGAACCATAGAGAAACATACCTGCGTAAAGAGCGAACACTCCCGTAGCGCCCTGTGGCCCAGCTAGTGCGCTGCTTTTACCGCCCCTAGTGGTTGGTCAGACCCAATAATGTCTTCAGCATAAACAAAATAACAACTTTTTTCTTTCCGACGCTCGGATTTGAACCCGTGCCCTTATGCTCCGAAAGCGAGTGTCTTTGCCACTACGCTACACAACTTTTTTGTTCTTTTTTCTTTATTGCCTGTGTGCATACAACATTCACGAAAAAATGTACATCAAACAAATGACAAACATGAAACAAAGAAAAGAGCTAAAAAGCGTCATACTTAACACGCTTTTTGAAATTCCTTCATCTGTAGAAGGCTTTCTACTTGATGAAGCCATTCGGGCCCCTCTTGTTGAACCTTTTGTGATTCCACGAACGAACAGACAGATTGAAAGAAGTATTGCCTAATCGGAAGTGCACTAACATTAGCATGGCGCACCACCACTCTAGATCGTCATATACCGTGCAGGGCCAGTAACATAACTAGGTCGAAAGGTATTCCTTCTTCATTTGATACTTGTAGAAATATGATGCCGTTGGCATCGAGAGGCAGATCCTTTTTTTAAAGTCCTTTGGAGAACATCCCAGAAAAACACTGCATCGCAGCAGTCCAGAAAAACATGTTCGATTGTTTCCGGCTTCTTGCAGAGAAGGCAATCAACACCCAAAAGAATGAATAAGCCTTTTTCTTGCATCCATATTTTCACGGGCAAGGTCCCAGTGTGCAATTAAAAAAAGAATTTTGCTCCAGTTGATACCTCCATTTTTTTTACACAGCTTAAGACATTTTGGCCTGGGCCTACAAGGTATATTGTTCTATATAGGGGAACAGAAAGAACTGTTTCTACTAAATTTTTGTATAAGTTTTTACGCGAAAGCGTGCTCAGGTATTCCAATGAAAAACGCATTTTTAGAAAGAGACATGAATCAACATCTTCTTTTCGGAAACCTCTAATGCTTGCTTTCATATGACCAGATGCTACCATGAATTCTGGCAACCGTCTTCCAAGCCTAAGCTGTATAACAGTACGTATAAATGGGTGTCGATTATTTCGGAAAAACATAAACCGATTAACTAACTGATGAAGGTACAAATGACACTGACCAAGTCCACCAGAGAGAACCCGTCTGAATAAGTTAGTTCGACTTGTTCGCTTCCGAGAACAACCCCACAAGAAAACAGCAAATATTCGATGAAGCTTCTGTAGATTCACACGTGAACAATGCAATGCTTTATGCACATGCCAGAGCTTACTGAGTAAAAATACGTTACAAAAGGTCGCTCTGGTGAAAATTGATAGCTGGAAACCATTCAGTTATTGAGATTTTTTCTCGTAGCTCCACGGCCTGACGCTACCAGTACTGTCTAATGGCACATCTGGGTATCGTACCGGAGTAGCAGTCCATGAAATACCAGCCACAAATTGTGGAGTCACAGGCCATTCGCCGTGCCTGTAACCCACGCACTTTCTCTAGTTTACTAAACTACCACTTGCATTACAATAAAGATTCGCAATTTTTATGGTTTCAGCGATACTATCATAATATTTACAAAACACAGCTACATCTTCTGCGTATGCCAGTACCCGTACTTCAGCTTCTTGTAGTTTGTACCCTACTATGTTACTGCTTTTCATGACTTTTTGGCAAAATGACTATAAATAAATTGAAAATAGGAGGGATGACGAAGGACAGCCTTGTCGTACAGAAAGTCTGACATTAATTAATTTTCCAAGAACTTTGTTGATGATAAGCTGAGTTTTACATCCAGTATATGCCATCCAAACTGTATCTCGAACTACTTTGCCAACATTGAAATAGTCTAACAAAAAAAAAGATTTTTGTGCGGTACTTGGTCAGATGCTTTTTCCAAATCTATCCGGATCATCGCGATGTGATCGTTTGTGACATCGCAGCACTCCAATACACTTCGTGCTTTGTGAATGTTTGTGAATATAGCGCGCCCTTTAATTCCACATGTCTGGTGGTCGTCCTACAATGTTACTAATAAATGGCTGCAGTCTCCTTGCTAGCACTTTCATCAAAATATTGTAGTCGATATTTGATAGACAGATTGGCCTGTACGATTTCATTTCACGTATTTAACTGCGCCTTCAGTTTTTGGAATTAGTATAGTATGAGATAGCACGAATGAAGGTGGCAAAAAATCTATGTCTAAAGCTTCGTTAAGAACCGCTGCTAGGATCAATGATAGTTCGTGTTAGAATTCCTGCTAAAATGAGGCTGTTAACCCATAAGGTCCTGGGGTATTTTCCAAATGAAGGGCAATGGTTGATTTTGCCACTTCCGGTTCAGAAATAGGACATTCTAAGCTGTCTTTCCTGCAGTCTTCAACCTTTGGCATTAATTTTAAAAATTCATTCTTGAATTCATCTATATTTACTTTACATTTATCAAATAAAGTGGTGTAGTACTCGCTGAAAGAATCCTCCATATATCTCTCTTCACTTGTAACGTTACACATGTATTCAATTTGATGTATAGCATTCCTCTGAGCGTTTCGTTTTTCAAGACCGAGCATTCTTTTGGTCAGTTTCTCTCCTACGGTAATTTTCTCTCCCCTTGCTCTCATTTGCGCACCACCATGCTTCTCCTAATCAATTTGTTCGAATTTGGACTTTACTGACTTTATGCTATTGATGAATGAGCCTGGCGTTTTGCTTTCCTCTGCTAGCAGTTCTTTCAGATTTAAGCGTAGGGTTCTTTCTTCTTCACTCTTTGCGTGTTTTATTACACATGAGCGTTCTATAGCTTTCAATTTTATATTCTGTTTAAATTGTTCCCATTTCACTTCATATTTTTGGTCTCCAGTGTCTATGTTTACCAACGCCTCTCGAACACTGTCCATAAATATTTCATCTTCCAAAAGATTAGAATTTAGCTTCCACGTGTCCCAGTTAAATGCTGGTCTACGTTTATTTCTTTTCCCTATTACATATAATACTAAACAGTGATCACTAAATGAAATAGGGAGGATATTGTACTGACTGACAATCGGAACTAATTTCAGTGACACGTAGGCCCTATCTAGGCGTGCATGACTGGAGCCTTGTAAATGCGTATACAGTGTTGGTCCTTTACCAATACACTCTGCAACATCCTCAAGGTCTAAGCCAGAAATTAGATTCCTTAACGCAACTGTGCTTGAGTTGTTGAAATCGGATGTACTTGTTTTATCATCGGCACTGATCACACAAATAAAATCTCCCAATAAGATCACTATGCGATCGGATTCTCAATAAGCACAAATTTTTCGAATGTTGCGCACCGTTCATCAAAATTAAGAGGTACAAATCACTCGCCAATTAAGCGAAAAGAAGGCCCGATCACAAATAACAAACCTTCCGGATGAATCAGATGTGACATTTTGAACAGTGCGACCTAAACTATCCCGCACAAAGATCACACACCCTGCCAACCTACCAACTGCATGACTGACACTGGCGGTGTAGCGTCCGCTGAAAACGTTGCAGTTGGCTCTCGGTGGCGTCCGCGCTCTCCACTTTGGTTTCCTGAACTGCAATAATGTCCAGGTCTTGGTCTATGGCCAGTCTGTAGAGCTGAGTCTGTTCCGTTTCTGGAAGCCAGTCCTCGTACGTTGAGCGTCACTGTTTCCCCGAACCCACTCAGCGATGTGATCGGTGAGCGGGTCCAGACTGAGAGCCCTGCACGTTCACTTATTGGGCTCTCGTTGTCCAGGGTGGATCCATATTGTTCACCTTTAGTTTGAGCGGCCATCGTCGCGTGCGAGCGACGATGACCGTAGTCGGGCAGCTTTTCGTTTCTTGCCTCCACTGACCACCTTCCTCTGCACTTCCGACTTTACTTGCGCCTCGTCTACTTGAGCGCCGTCGCCTGAGTCGCGACGGCGTTTTGCGGACGCAAATTCTAATTCCATCCTCGGGGTACCCAGGTCATCAAGAAAACCTTCATTTTGTTTGTTTAGTACGCTAAAGAATATTGTGAAGCCGAGTTTAGAGGAATCGAAGTGGGGTTGGCCTAGGACGCCGGCGTTTTAGGGCGCGTTGTTTGCAGCTGCGACGCAGCGTGTATCGCAGGCGCAGGACGCGTCTGTTCACTGGTCGTTGGGGTACAGGCAGTAGGCCGCAGGATTTCCCAGCCTCCGCTCGGTGTTCGTGTCTAGGGCTGAAGAATCTTGCTTGCTTTTGTTCAGTAATGGCGCACCGTCCGATGTCGTTTGCATATGTGGTGTTGCGGGAAAAGGGGCTTGTTTAGATTCCTCCTCATCCATGAGAAGTTCACTCTGTTGAGTCTCTGGTCGTCGTCCTGCAGCTCGTGCGTACGAACGGTTACACTGGTCTTGCTAATGACCGAAGGATTGGCATTCGCTGCACCTTGAGACTTTGCAATCGCGTCTCATGTGCCCCGTTCTTTGGCACTGCAAGCACAAAGGAGGTCTTTCTGGCACTACGACCTTTGCCATACTGCTGCCAATACGCATTTGATGCGGCAGTTGATCTACAGAAACGCCGTCTTGTAGTTTCATGCGTATTACAAACCAGTTGCCGATTCAACTCTTTCAAAATCTTCGACTCTCCATCGGTCATAGGTCACCTCCTTGACGTCGCCGTATTCATAGAGGGCACGTCGAATAACGTCTTTTGTAACATTGAACGCTAGCCAGTGCAATTTCATCTTAACGTCTTGCTGCGTCGGGTCAATGACGAGACATACCCGGTCTTGAACTGTCAACGCTTTCTTTGCTTGCTCGGTCTTCATGTTCAATAACCACACGTGGGACAAGTGATATGCCCCGATGCCACTTACTTGCTGTATGACGCCCAAGTTTTCGAGAGGTTTCCTGAAGTCGTCCATACGATACGGTCGGCCGCGGACGTCGCAGTGTAGAGCTACTGCTCGACGCATTGCTTCACCTGATGGCAGCGAAGGCAGAATAATCCTGTATTCCTTTAGAACGAGGGGAGACGCTCTACCACGGCTGGCGTCGGCCGCTGTCGCTTCTGGGGACGATTGATTGATTTGTGGGGTTTAACGTTCGAAAACACCATTTGATTATGAGAGACGCCGTAGTGGAGGGCTCCGGAAATTTTGACCACCTGGGGTTCTTTAACGTGCAACAAAATCTGAGTACACGGGCTACATCATTTCCGCCTTCCATCGGATATGCAGCCGCCACAGCCGGGAAGCGAACCCGCGACCTGCGGGTCAGCAGCCGAGTACCTTAGCCACTAGACCACCGCGACGGGGCCTGCCGGGGACGAACTTTCCATCCTGCGTCTTCACCAATTGGCGTCAAGAAGCACAATACTAAGCTACACACACCACGCGTCCACATAGGGACTACATGTACAATACATCTAAACCACATGAATGTGTCTTCTGAGGGGCAAAGCTTTTTAAGCGGGCACCCGTTCGTCCCTCGTAGCCGTTGTAGTGTGTAACAAGTATAAAATTTTGACCTCTAAAATGGTGCCGGTAAGAAATTTCTTCAGTGTGTTGTTGAACAATAAAAAATAGTGCTCAAGGTACATGCCAATTGCAGTTAATTGGGAATGAGAGACAGGAGCATGCGGCTTTTAGTCAACGGGCACGCTGCGATCCTTAATAGCAGCTATTGGCATGTACATTGGGCGCTATCAGACAAGTGTTCTCTCGCGCAGTCTATTGCAGTGTTTGGTATCGAGTGCTCAAGGGAAACATTGAATTTGAATCATTTTGAAAGGCCTCCATGAACGATCTGGTTAAATTGAGAATTATTCTGCCTCTACGAACGGTTTCTCTAAGAAAATACACCATAAAGAGAACGTTGCTCAAAACCCCGTTGGATTTCTCTTGAATCTTTATCTAAAGGATGGTAAGTAAGCAAAAATGTATTGAATGGTGCCCTTTAAATGTCCACTACAAACTGCTCATCATGAAAACATGGTTGAAAATGCACTGCAAAGCCACATTATTTATTTACTTATTTATTTATCTGTTTAGAACACATCACAGGGGTTCCTAAGAAAAAAATGAGTGAGGGGGGGTACAGAACAATAAGCATATTAAACGCTAAGCATAGAGAATGAATACAAAACAAAAACACAGACTAAAAGCTGAGCAGTATCAAAAAGATAATCATTACAGAAAAATAAATTTCTAGCTGTCACTACTGTAAGGTTTAAGCAAGTGTTTCAAAATGTCTGTTTAGCTGTTCACAAAAGAGTTTTATGGTCGGCGACTGTGACTATGAATTCAGGAAGATTATTTCATAGTGCAATGGTGCGAGGTAGTGCAGACGAATTAAAACACTGAGTCTTTTCAAAAGTACACCCACTGCATATACTGTTGTCTAAACTTCGTGACGTTATTTGCGACTGTGAACTGAAGAGAAGTTATTTGCGACGGTGAACTGAACGCGACAAAATGAAAAGTTTCTAATTGAACACAATGTTAAGCTGTCGATTTCAAGGGAGGATAATTTTGCAATGAGACGACAATGTGCTATGCGCTCAATAGTTTTAGAGTAGTCAAGAAAAATACCGTTGGTTTGAACGTTATCGTTCAACCAACGGCATTTGAATGAATGAATGAATGAATGAATGAATGAATGAATGTGGAGTTAACAAGGGGATTTCAAAAAATTGCTGGAGTGGACGCTCCCACAGTGCTTTGCCAGCAGATGTTGAAGCCAGCTTTTGCCCTCCAAAGATCTCAGAAAAAATAGTATTTACTGGTGGCGCCTCCCTAGACATTAAGTGGCTTTGATTTCTTAGTGTAAAGGCTTCGTTACATACACAATAAAAGATCCTTGTTTCCGATGAAGTAGTTCCACAGAGACTAGTATTGGTGGCCTAATCTGGAATAAAAAAATGGCAGCATATTCACGGAGTGAATGATGGAGAACGCGGCGAAAAATTCGTCCGTTCATTCGTTCTTGCTTCTGTCCGTCCATGCGTCCGTCTGTGTGACCGTCCATGCGTCCATCTGCCCATGTGTGCGTGCCTCGGTTCGTGCGTCCGTCCCTGCGTTCGTCCATGCATCCGCCTCTGCGTTCGTTCACGCGTCCATCCATGCATCTCCCTAAGTGTCCACTCGTCCATCTATTCAACACTCCAAGTACCACCATCTCGCATCTTTTCATCATATATTCTCCATATAGAAGCACCACCATCCAGCGGACATTCCAAGGACTAAACGAGATGGGGCACACGCACACTTTCTTACGGCTTGCGCTTCGGGTCTACTTCGCACCTTTAACCACGTCGAGTTCATGGTATATACTAGTTCACTGTATTCATGGCACTTGCAACCCAACGCTCGCTAAACCTTTCTAAAACCAAGGAGGTTACGCCCAGCAAGTATAACGTAGCAACCCTTTCTTGTCAGATAGTGCTCAATGTGCATGCCATGGCTACTAATGGGGATCGCAGCATGCGCGTTACTTAAAAGCCGAATGCTCCTGTCTCTCATTTTCCCTTAGCAGCCATTGGCATGTTCATTGAGCACTATCTTTTATTGTTTAACCACGCACAGAAGAAATCTGTCACCGGCACCACCTTGGAGGTCAAAATGTTATACTTGTTACACACTACAACAGCTATGAGGAGTGAACGGGTGTCGTAATAAAGAGCTTCGCCCTTAAAATTTGTCTGGAATTCGAGGCTTACTAAAAAAAAAAAACTAACACAAGGACGTAGTTTGAGCCCTACCTCAAGTTTGAACAAGTGTAAATCTCAGCAACAATACAAGTATTCATATATTCACAAGGAGCTGTTTAGATGAAAAACAGACTGGCGATTGAGAAATACCTGAGGGTCCTTTATGTGAAGCCCTTAAGGAAAACCCAGTCTGGTTCGTCATTGTCTGTGCTTGATTATTTTATCAAGGTGCTTGACCCAAATGCCTTACCTGATGTGAATATGGGGTTGTCGTTGTGAACACGAGTGACACCAAAATCATCACCACTGATGACGTCACCATATGGCGTCGTCATGAAGCCTCAGTATGCCAGACTTCATGACGTGCATTCACGCATTCATGGCATGTGAACACATGACATCGTCACTTGGTCGATAGCTGGCTTACCACGAAGGCAGTGCAATGCCAGGTTACGCGCAGAAAGTGTACATGCTGCTCCTATTCTTGACCTATACTCGCGTACAACTTTTCATGACAATGCACTGTAGTCTACCAAGACAGATTGTGCGTATTCTACTTTCATAGAATGTAGTTCCCAAGTGCGACCTTATTTTCAACGTGAGATGCGAAAAAGACCACCTTCATTTCTTGCATGAGGCTGCTTGACACAGGATGCAGCTCACACCAGTAAGATTTTTGCATTTGTTTTAATTTATTCCTTGTCACTGCACGTTTTTCAACTCGTGACAAAGCCGCACGACAGAAAGAAAAAAATCAAAGAAGCAAAAGTGGTGCTTTGGCTAACGCACGCGCTAAGCTTGCACCCGTTTACCTGAAAGGCAATAGCTCCTGACATTTTTTTCTGTAATTTCGACAGTGGCCGTATTTCTAGATGTTTAGTGACTCTATCGAAGTTATTCCGCTATATTTATTTGCTGCCATGTCTGAGCGAGCTTGCTAAGCTCCCTATCTGCAAACCTCATTTTTTGTTCTTTGAACAAATATTCAGCCACAGCGATGGTAACGTGACACGGGTTACCGTTCGAGCCAACCTATTCTGTCGGCTCGACTAAAGCTGTAAAAAGGCTTATAACAAAGGCCTGCTTCACGCACGCAGTTGCGAGAGTCATGCTAGCACAATATCCAAGTCCTTTTATTACGCAGGTTGATCGCCTCACCAATGCTGGATACCCGTGTCACGTGGTCACCGCCGTGGCTGAATGTTTGCTAAAAAATGAGTTAGGGTTGCCTGCTTAGACTCGTGAAAGGAGACCACGCTCACTGATTTCAAATCTGTGAAATTCACTGTAGAAGTTTAGGCTTGAAATTTAAAAATGACACTGAATTCTACTTTCTCATGTCTTAAGAGGACATGCAGTTAGAAAAAAAAAGTTCGGTTAACGTGTAGCCTAGGGCAGTGAAATTTCAGCGGCAAATATAGGCCCGTAAAAAACGCCAGGTCTGCGTGGAAGGCGCAGGAGAGTCACAGCGAAAGCTAAAAAAGCGGCGCTTCAGAGCCTTCTCAGAACACTCATTAAGTAAAACGCGTCAAGTATACCGGCTTGATACCCACTACAGATTTATTAAAAAAATTTTTGCGTAGTGGGCCAGCATTCGCTATGCTATTTTTTGTCATTCTTCTGAAAAGCGTGGTATCCACTAAACACTTACAAGGAATTTTTTACCAGTCGTTCATGCAGTGCGTACCCGCCCCGCCGTGGTGGCCTAGTGGCTGAAGTACCCGACTACTTACCCGCAGGTCACGGGTTCGAATTCCAGCTGCGGTGGCTGCATTTTCGATGGAGGCGGGAATGTTTTAGGCCCGTGTGCTCATATTTTGGTGCACGTTAAAGAACCCTAGGTTGTCGAAAGTTACGGGCGTCTCTCATAATCATTTGGTGGTTTTGGAACGTTAAACCCAACATATCATTCTATCAATGCAGTGCATTTCCTTCCTCCATGATGCAGCGCTGATAAAGATGAGGATTTATGCCTGAAGTGGGTATGCGCCACAGTTAATAGGCAATCAATAACAAGCTTCTGCAATGGGTTGGAGCATTGAATGAGCCACTCGTTACCCTATTCGCATTGTGTGACGCCTGGTTGTTTTTGTGCTGCTCTAAAACGCTTTGCGACTCATATTAACACTATTCCTTTCCTGGCATCAAACCTGCCGAAGGCAAATTTGCGAACAAGTCACAAGCAGTGACGTTGCTCAGTGGCAGAATACTGGGCTAGCGTGCAGCGGACCTAGGTACTGTGGCCACGGTACAAATATTTTTTTTCCTATTACTGCAATAGTGGTTACGGACACCGGCGGCACCTTCGGCGGACAACTGCGGCACCACGCGTGACCAGAGTTTTGGTCTCATAACAGTTTTGCCTGTAAAACGAAGCAGTAGATGGCTTTCACATTTAGGTAGCTTCAGGCGAATGTTTGAGCAATGATATGACCTTTCATGTATGTAACGCTTACAACTAAGTTGCATAGTGTTCTCGATAAGAAAAGCGAGAATTGAAGTAAGCTAATCTATGCGTAGTAATTACTGTCAGCTCATCAAAGTTCATACATAAAGTCTTCTGAAATTTATATTTGGGTCGGGTGAAATCTGTGGACTGCTGTAATATAGCACTGGAAAATTAGCCGTATCTTTTCTTTTTTGTTTGACTGCCATCGTATTTTTGTCTCTCGATGTCAAAAAAAAAAGACTTTTGGTGCTTGTAGGACACATGTAATAAATTAGGAATGGAATATTCCAGAGCAGTAATCAGGTGTACTACAAATGAATATAAAAATTTAACAATAAACTGTTTATTTTTAAATTTTTAATTCATTTGTCATTTCTAATAAAAATGGTTATACATACTTCACAGAAGACAGTGTTATCTTAACTTGCAAAACCTTGATCTTGTCCCGTAAATTCTACTTACTTTCCCCTCAGTGCGACAGTTCAAGCCAAACGATCATAATTTAACCACCAAATCAAAGCATGATGAAGTAGCACATTACTAGTTTGAGTTTATTTATTTAAACAGGTTTCATTTATTATCATGAAATGAAGGACACTAGAAGGATCATGTTCACTTGATCCTGGGCTAATACTTCATATTTTTCCACTGTGAAGTAGTGATCTAACTCCAACGTGCGTGTAGGTATTGTGGAAACAACTATTTCGCAATTGGGAACGCACCATCCTATGGCACGCAACATCGGATAGGCCTTTCATAAGGCGCGACAGAGCACTCAGCTCAGGCGTGTGCATATGTCCTATGCAATACTACCAAAACACGGTGAAAAATACGTGCTCTTTAGCCCACACAAGTTGTAATCATGTCTCTTTTTATGTTGCCGTCCTTGATGTGAAAGTTTCCTGAAACATGCTAAAAAGAGCATTCCAAAAAAAAACAGAAGAAAACTTTTACACCCATCTCGTCTAGGAAAAACAGCAACGCGCTCTCGCGAGTTTACTAGTTGTAGCTGCAGCCAAACCACGAAACAAGCTCAATTGTGGCAGATCGAAAATTTTTGTGACCCATAAAAAAGCCCTGCTAGCTACTGCTAGTTGAAACTGTCTGAAAGTTAAACTTGTCAAAACGTTTGCTCTTTCGAAACATAATCTTCAAAGATATTCCGCATATTCGCTATAGTATTTAATAGGTTCAGTGTAATCAAAAAGGACTCAATCCTTGTGCCCTTTCGGTTAACACACCTTCAACCAGTGATGAACTTGCATAAATTTCCTGAGCTATAAATATCATGCTTCTCCTACCTCTCATGTCTCCATCATATGGTAATTACGCTGAACAATATTCTCTCACTTGTGCCTGCGCTGTCTTGCTGTTCTTTACCTTTTTGTGCGTACGCCTTTATTATCACACGTGATTTCCATCGCAGATTGGTTTAGCTCCGTTGTCTCCCAAGACCTCTTCTCCGTGTACCTTGAATATGCCCCGTTAGCGTTAATAGAAATTGAGATCACAAAGCACTGTGATCACCGGCATAGGATAACATAACCACATCAGTGCTTGCTTTGGAGGACACATCCAAGAATGACACCTCCATTAATGACGGCGTGTCGGTTGCACATCTCTTCATGAGAGGGCCGGCGAAGCAACTTATAGAATGTTCTCATTATATGGGAAAGGAAAGCTTACTTTGTGCTTGACTGTCTGAGGCATACGTTAATTGATGCGCAAATTTTTTAACGCTATCCCTCGCTTTGCTGAGCATGCCAGTATTGTGTCTTCCCCTGAACGCCAGTACTGTTTACCATATAACCCAGAAGTACCCAATGACATTTAACAAGGATAACGAGCGGAAAGAAAGGAAATAAAAGAGTAATGAAGTACTGGCGAAAGTCACACAAGCTCTTGGCAGGGAAATGGAACAAAAGTATTCTCATCCGCACGCATAGAAAGACATGAAACGCCATCGTATTGAAACGCACACTATAGTTTTCTGTGATGATCATTTTTACATCACTCGCGTTGAAACCACAGGTGCTACTCTCCGCACTTTGATGAGGCATTTAAACTTGCCACGATAACATACCAGCTTGTCATTTATTAAGGCGAATTCACCCAGTCTCCACCAAATAGTCTATACTTGCGGCTCCTACAACATTTTCGAAACTTCTGAAGCTATCTTGTTTCTCGAGTTGGCGCTCGGTAAATGGGAGACCTCCTTTTAACACTTTGAAATAAGTGCTGGCGTACGCTTCTTTTTGAAACCTATAAGTGCTACCTGTACCCCACTTTGAAAGACGATTTTTTTTATCCGTGTGAAGGGTGACGCCTAATCATCAAAGAGGAAGGCTTAGTGCGACACCCATGGGTGTAGAATTTCACGGTGCTCTTAAGTGGCACCCGCTTTCGATTCTCCTTGCAGCATAACGCGCCTTCATTGACTCGCTGTAGTTACCATAATTATTTGTGCTTTCCGGGAGAATTGCGAGTGACGTGAGTGTCACTTATCTTCTCGAGTAACGGCCACACCTGCATAACTTAATGCATTAGCTCTGTTCTTCACGAATTAGTTATATTACGACGTGGTTGTCAAACCAAGACAGGTTCTCAAGTTTATCTATGCGCTTTTTTGTTTTTTGGGATTATAAATCCAACATCCACACACAGCCTGCCAAAAATTGCCCCAATTATTTTTAAAGGTGCCTTCTCTTAGAACTGAAGTCTGGGATCCTTTATCAAACAGTAAAATGAATCACCGGTGTCAGCGTCGTTACGAGTGGTACAAAATATTATGGGTTCATGTCACCACACGATATCATCGTTAAGTCAGAGGTGAACAATGTCTGTGACATGTTTGCCGGTTTGTTTAAAGACCTAATATCTTGTTCTCTTCTTTCGCATATCTGAAACGTATTTGGTGGTCTGAGAATTTTTATTACACTGTTACCTTTATTTATCTTTTTCGGCAAGCAGCTAGCTGTCAGAGGGTTTCTCGTTGCTTTTTTTCAGCGTGTTATCTTTCTGCTACTTCGATTCGTTCAAAGAAAAAGGCTTTGCGTTGAGTTCGAAGTAATAAACCAGTTAGTACAATAGTTCAGCGCTTTGTGTGTGCGTGTGTGCGTGTGTGTGCGTGTGTGTGCGCGTGTGCGTGTGCGTGTGCGTGTGCGTGTGTGTGTGTTCTTTCTAAGGCGTTGTGTGTTTTTGAGCTAGTAAATCTCTATTAGTCATCAATATGTCCTGTTCGCAGCAATCTGACGTTGTCAAATGAAAGTGCTACTTCGTTAGAGTGTCCAACACTTGAGTCATTGGGAAAAGATAGGAGGTGCAGAAGTGCTTTAATGTCTCCTATCCCAGACGTGGTGCTAAAACTATGCTGGATGCAAAAAGCTTCCGCAGGTGGGGGAGGACAAAGGAAAGGAGGGAAGTAAATTGATTGATTTGTGGGGTTTAACGTCCCAAATGGGGGAGGGAAGTAAAGGTAGTTTTATTATTCGATTCATTCACTTCATTCATTTTATTGTCGTATTTGTTTTTATTGCAAATCAAAATAAATCGTGGTCGCAAAGGCAACATGTTTTATGAGGCCGCTTGAGTTGTTCTTAGGCCTGGTGTGACATGTCGCAGCGAATCAAGCAAGCTTATCATTGAAAGATATTTTCATATCAAACTTCAAGAGTATGTTAATTCTGCAATACAACGAAGAGTAATCAACAATGAAGCCGTGGAGCAGTGACTATACTATTTGTAGGTAAAAAGAATTAATACAAAGAACTCGCAGTGACTTTATTTACAGTTGACAATGTCTAAATTATTCACTAAATGTCTGTATATGTGTGTACTGGTGCAGAAGGAGTTACACTTGAGTCATTCAGCAAACATTGAATAAGTGAGCACAGTTTGGATCTTGTCATGTTTGTAGTATCGATGTCGGCATCATGAGATCATCTCAGGCAAATGCAAAACTTGTTTAACTTGTATCAGGCCTCTGATAAAGCGGTGTTTTAGGGCAACGCATAATGCTCATGTCCGCCGTGTTGGCATAAAAATTTTGGTGCTGAGCTGCTGACTCTCAGGTTGCCGGTTCTATCCCGGCGGTGGCTGTCGCATTTTGATGGAGGCGAAATGGTAGAAGCCCGTGGACTGCGAGGCGTCACTCAGCAGATGGACAAAATTTCCTTAACCCTTCAATACATTTGTGCTATCTTTGTGCTAACTTGGTGCTGACGATGGAGCGAGCTAGGTCCTATGGTCTTTAATGTCTGCTTTGAAGTCGCCGACTAGTATAAAAGAGACAGACGGATGCGCGGGCGGATGAGCAGACAGATGCACGGAAAATCATATCATGGTCTTAGGACGAAATAGTATAAATGATGTTGCGCACAGTTACCACTCAAGCCTAGGACTTGTCCAGTATTTTAGGCGTGCTACATTTGTGTCCGAAGTGCGTGCGCTCATTGGGGAATTGAGTCACAGCGCTACAAAGCGCGAAGGGGAGGACGAGACAAAAATTACTGCATATTCACGTATACTACGAGGAGCAATAAAAGCACGTGTGCGAGAATAACCGGCAGAAAAGACCTTCATGCGCGGAGACAGCTGGAGATAACTGTGTTGTCAAGCCCTCTGTGGCGTTACACCAAGAAGTGATTGGGTATCTTGACCGGGGCTGACCATCCTGTAGCCTTCGGCCACACACGAGTAGTGGCTTTTTTTTTCCTTTTCAAAAGAGAAGTTAGGCTAAGTGGTAGTCGTTCGTAAAAAACTGCTTGTAAACACAAACAAAGCAAATTATTGTATGAATTGAAACAACCGAACTTTTATATGACTAAGCAATTTCTTCAAAATTTCTCTAAGGTTTAGATGTTCAATGAAATACTAATGGTTTCCATCCCAACATTTTTCCAATAGCGTGTGAAGTTCCCGCACCAGCCGTTTGCGTAAGTGCTGAGTGCTGCACACAAAATGAAAATGACTCAAACCATCAAAAAAATGGCAGCATATACACGGAGTGAATGATGGAGAGTGGGGCGAAGCATTCGTCCGTCCATGCGTCCGTCTGTGTGACCGTCCATGCGTCTGTTTGTGCGCCCGTCCCTGCGTTCTTTCGTGCATCCGATCTGCATCCGTTCATGCGTCCATCCATGCATCTGTTTGTGTGTCCGTTCGTTCATCAATTCAACACTCCAAGTCCCACCATCTCGCATCTTTTTATTATATAATCCCCATATAGAAGCACCGCCATCCAGCGGACATTCCAAGGACTAAACGAGAGGTGGCACAAGCACACTTTCTTACAGCCTGCGCTTTGGGTCCACTTCCCACCTTTAACCACCTCGAGTTCATGGTATATTCTAGTTCACTGTATTCATGGCACTGCGACCAAACGCTCGCTAAACCTTTCGAAAACCAAGGACGTTACGCCCAGCGAGTATAACGTAGCAACCTTTCCCTGTCAGATAGGGCTCAATTTACATGCCAATGGCTGCTAATGAGAAATGAGAGACAGGAGAATTCGGCTTTTACTTTCTTACGGCTTGCGCTTAGTATCTACTTCTCATTTTAACCACCTTGAGTTCATTCATGGTATATACAAGTTCATTGTATTCATGGCACTGCGGCTCAACGCTCGCTAAACCTTTCTGAAGCTAAGGAGGTTACAGCCAGCGAGTATAATGTAGCATCCCTTTCTTGTCCGATAGTGCTCAATGTACATGCCAATGGCTGCTAATGGGGATCGCAGCGTGCGCGTTGACTAAAAGCCGAATGCTCATGTCTCTCATTCCCCATTAGCAGCCATTGGCATGTACATTGAGCACTATTTTTTATTGTTAAACAACGCACAGAAGAAATCTCTCACTGGCACCACCTTGGAGGTCAAGTGTTATACCTATTTCGGGTATGTGCCACTGGTGGTTACATACGAGGGACGCCCAAGCCACGCCATAAGGAGCTTCGCTCCTAATAATTCCTAATGAGGCCACATGAGCCCTATATAGCTGAAAACGCCATATGCCGAAGTTCACCTTTTCGTGAGAACGCCTTTATCGCGTTTTGTAACAGACGCATTTTTTGTTTCACATTTGCCTAAGACTGCTCGAAGGCGAAAACCATCTTCTTAGTGGATTTAATAATATCCTCTTCTCACCCGACTACTTCCCACACGAGTGCTTTGTGCATCTAACGTGGCTTTCGGCAACGTTGAGGTATAAAGGTAGTGCAGGGTTTGTACACATCCCCACATCACATGGTTTTGTGGTGCCTCCGGGATCAACCCATCTTTTATCTGGTAGCGTTGTCGTGTGATGACGTTGATATCACGTAAGGGGACATTATCGCATCATCGTAATTTTTGCATTGCTTGTGTTTACTCCACAGATGCCGAAAGTAGCTTCTTGCATATGATTAAGAATCTAGGCTTTCACTTCGAAAATGCCAGTTGTACTCTCACAAAAGGTCGGGATTTTTGAGAGTGAGAAGTCTATTGGCATTCAAATAACACATGTTATATGTCTGTGAACTCGTGCACATAGAATACAGCCAGAGTCGCAGAATTGGCCTGTTTAGATGTACTTGAGGTGTACTGGGCTTCCAATGGTACTCGTTTATATACGGCTCCACTATCTCTTTTATGACACATATTGTTTACTGGGCATGACACCCACAGTTGAATTTCCCGAGAAGCGTTCGTCAGCCCCGATATATCAAAATATTGCCACAATAACGTTCTTGCGTTTTCTTCCGCTGTATTGGTGCGTCTCATTTTTTCTAGAAAATTTAGAAGACGTTTTCTGAGAGTCTCATGAATTGATACGTCTTCCTATACCATTCAGCGTCTCTAGAGATAGCGTGTAATGGGATGCGGGAAATCACTGTGATTAGGACCTTTCGTATAGCGTCGCAATGGTTCAGGGATTGGTCGTACAGAAACATGAGGGCTCGGCTCTCAGATTGCGACACAGCATGAACAATGTGGCACCTGCTTGCACAGTAATGTGAGTTTCCATGTGGCAATTATCAGATATTCCGGCTAGCATCAAAGACTCGTTCAACTTGTCTTTTGAATACGTGTTTCGCTGCACGTCTTCTTTTTGAATACCACGTAGCACGTGAGCTGCTTTTGTCGCACTGTGTATTCAGCCCAAGTGAAAATGTAAGATGGTAAGTGGAATCGAGAATAGGGAAGTTCGGTGATAGAAAATGTGAAGACCAGAGTTGTGTTTACGAAGCTCTTGTGATTAAAAAAACCGAACAGAGAAAAACCACGCAGAAAAATATTAGCAAATGTTCGTTTAGCAAAAATATCGGACAATTTAGAATTCTACGTACTCTTTTTTTTTTATTGCGACTGGGACTTGCTTTTAAGGCATACTATTTTTGTTAAATGTGTGCTCTTAGGCCGGTGTTGTCTATGAAGTGAAGTAGTGTCTTGTGGAATCTGTTTTCATGTATCCAGCGGTTGTAATTGGCTGTGTTGCTGTAGCGAAGACCGGCTTGAGCGAGGTGATGGGAGCGTTCTGGCTGCAACCCTTTACATGTCCATAAAAGGTGGTATGTATCTGCTTGCATCGCTGGAGTGGGACAATACGGGCTCATATTACCAACTCGTCAATGTGACCAGTTCCACAACGATATAACGACCGGTGTAAGGGCCACCCCTGCCCGAAACCTCCTAAGCACAAGTTCCTCCGCCCTAGTAAGGTGAAGGGGGGAGAGAGCAGACACACGGTGGAATGAGAGCACGTGTATCCTGCCGGAGAACATTTTACGGGTATGGAGTAAGTTTAGGGGCTGAGATGGAAGGGTTATGGCTGGAAGGTCTATGTTGGGAGGGAAGTGCGCCTGCTGGTCAGCAGCAATGTTGTGTGGGTTCGCAGCATGACCTTGAATCTAATGTATGTTTACGCAAGTCGCCGTATTATGGTTCAGCTTATGAATCACCTCGCAGATCTCCATCCCCTTGTGTACTTTCTTGAGCTCCTTAATAGCTTGTAAGTAATCAGTGTATACGTCAGTCTGCTTCATTGTGGGCAGTTTAGAGGTAGCATCCTGGATTGCGTCGTGGATGGCTTGAAGTTCCATGACAAGAGGAGTGGCTTCCATAGATAGATAATGCTGGTGGCCCCTGATAAAATTATGCGTAGTACTCAGGAATGATGCCCTTTCGCCGTCTTGTAGGATAGTAGCATCTGTATATAGTTTGCAGGTATTAGCACATGGGGCCTCGATGATGGAGCGTTCGTCATTTGTAGATGACGTATCGGAGTGCTGTAACTTTAATGTTTTATTAGATGTGATGGAGGTGAATTCCTAGGGAGGCATACACTCCGGCTGGTTGTCAATGCTAGAGCTTTGTTGACACTAAGCATGCAACGCAGCAACAACTGGCACAAGTTGCCTTTTGATTTCACGAGCTTTTTCTCTTTGCGAAATCAGCTCTGCAATTGTGTTAAGCTGGACATGCTCCTGGAAAGTTGGTATGGGAGTGATGCGAGGTAACGCTGTTATTGTGCGCATAGCATCACGGTTAATAGTCTCCAACAGTGCCAATTGAGCCAAAGTTAACCGTTGAAATTGCGCCTGGTATAAAATTTTTGCCTGCAGAACTTTGTAGACGAGCCGTCGAGCTACATGTCTACGAGCTCAGCTGCTTTCGATGCAATGTGGCGAATCAGATGAAGTGTTTTTGTGGAACTCGGTCTGACTTTTCAAAGCCAGTGCACTTCGATGCCGCACTAGAGAATATCAAGACCTAGTATGCGGACCTCCGAAGCCTGAGGAATGGTCACTGCACCTAGTGTAAATGTAAAAGGGCACTGCTTGATCTTCCTGCGTCCTGCTTTGTTAGCTACCTGAACATAGCTTAATTTTTGAGAGTACAGGTCTAACCCTGCGTTCCGAGTGTATATCTGAAGAACATCTAGGGCTTTCTGAAGCTGTCGTGCTTGTATTGAGACATCTTTATGCACAAACCATAAAGTCACATCATCAGCGTGTATCAGAAATCTCACGTCGGGAATTCAGTGTAGTTGCCATGCTAGAGGTATTAGAGCAATGTTTAACAGGAGAGGAACCAGAACGGATCTTTGCGGGACACCTCTGTTGGACATGAAGCAACCTCCAGGCTTTCCATCTGCTCTTATCGCAAATGTGCGGTTGTGAAGATAAGAGTAAATAAATCTTACTACCCACAGTGGAAATCAGAGCTCGATGAGGTTAGATAAAACGACCTCATGGTTTATGTTGTCGTAAGCTTTCGTTACGTCCATTGCTATTGCAGTGCGTACTGCGTGGCTGTGTGGAGAAACTTTTAAAATGTCATCCGACAAAATGGAAAGACCGTCTTCAGTCTCCAAATAAGAACGGAACCCGATTTGAGCCGGATGGTACTTGATGTGTCGTTCAAGCCACCAGGAAACACGTGTGGCCAGCATCTTTCAGCAAGCTTGCAGACAGTAGCAGCCAATGAAATTGGGCGCAAGGAGTGCAGGCTATTTGAAGACTGCGAATTTCGGGATTGGGACGACAACTGAGTGTTTCGAATCAGATTGGAGCTCCCCAGTTTCTCATACTTTACTAATAGCCTGCAGAAGTGCATCGAGAGCTTCACCTTCCATGTTTTTGAAAACTTCGTATGAAATACTGTCGAGATGAGGTGTTGTTTGTTAATGAGAAGTTTCAATCACCGCTATTTGTTCAGCCATGCCGAAAGAAATAGATATATTTGATTTGGCGCTTGGCTCAAGCTCGTCGATTTCGGGGCAGGTTATAGAAGATACGCTATCATACTTCGTGAAAAATGCTCTTGCAGCCTGCTCTGCAAATTCTTGTGGCGTACTTTGCATCGATAACCTAACGCTCGCTGCAGGATCAGGTTCCCTGTAATCGCGTTTCATTGACTGGAACGTACGCCAAAGGGCTCTGTTTCCCATGCCAGATCAAAGTTTTTCAAACCACTCATGCCACCACTGTCGAGAAAGCTGCTTTTCGTGCCGATGCGTCTTTGCTTCTATATGGTTAGCATGTGCAAGTCTACCTGGTGCATCTAAATTATTCCACGCATACAACTCCGCCTGACGTCGCTTCGCCCACAGTCTCAAAAGAGTGAGCTTCGGTTGAAGTTCTTTTTTGTCAACGGTAGTCACGACAGTGTTACTGCGGAGCAGTTCTTGCAAAGCGGGAAGAATTTCTATCGGCTCTATGGGAACATCATCAATTGACAATTTCCGAAATTTATCGCAATGCGTGATCGCTTCGCGTCGTCAAATTTCCCTTATGCATCTTCTTTGTAAACCAAAAATGATTGGCATATGATCACAACTCCAGATGTCCGGCTCCACTCGCCATTGCGGCATCCGAGGACCCAACCGCCATGTGAGATCTGGAGCGTGTGTTTCTGATGTGAGTCGTACAAAGCAGGTAGACACCGCGTGATGTTTCAACAGAGTAAATGTGGCATCAGTCATCATGTTTTGAACCTGGCATCCTCGTTGGGAGTTGTGCTTGTATCCCCAATCTGTATGTGGAGCATTGAAATGTCCTCTTACGCGGATAGGAATCCCCGGATACGTAGAACGCAGATGTGCTATGCATCCAAAGTTACGACGTGTGCGCTGTGGTCTGGCATAAAAACACACTAGTATGAAAGGAGTCCTCAATGGTCGTGTCAGAACAGCGACAACTTCTTGATCGCCACTGCACCATGGTGCCATAGTATTCATTGTTATGAGGAATACGCAATGACACATACACTGCGGCTTTTCCTGGAGTTGAACCCATGGTCGTAGCACGCCTATCTGTAGGTCTAGTGGCTAAGTTACTCGGCTGCTGACCCGCACGTCGCGGGTTCGTATCCCGGCTGCGGCGGCTGCATTTCCGATGGAGGCGGAAATGTTGTACGCCCGTGTACTCAGATTTGGGTTCACGTTAAAGAACCCCAGGTGGTCGAAATTTCCGGAGCCCTCCACTACGGCGTCTGGGACGTTAAATCCCACATATCAATCAATTAATCAAACGCCTATCTGTAATGGACGGGTTATGATACCCAATAAAACCGTATAGAGAGCACAGCTTAATATGCTCTTGAATAAGTAGTGTCCATACATGTAACTTTTTGAATTCAAGCTTGGTTTTAATTTCTCCTAACTTGGAGTTTAAGCCTCGATAATTTCATTGAAGAATTCCGTCACGTGGCAGCTGCTGCAGAGAGTTAGCTATGATGCAAGCAATCCTGTATGAGTGCCGTCAGTTGAGCAAGCTGATCGAAAACTGCTGTCCAAACTGGTTGGTTGACCTGTTGCGTCGTGTGGGCTGCAAGCGTAACTGGCGATTGCGCACTCAGTGGTTCGTTGCGTGTAGGTCCTGTTTCCTGGCGCTTCAGAATGACCAACTTTTTGCGTTTGCGTAACCTCCTAATTTTTTGGGCTAATGCTTCTATCCGAGCATCAATGTCATCATGGCCATCATTCGATTCAAGCAGTGGTTCAGCTAACTTTGGTGTCATTGTCTGGGTCTGTCTGCCTTGTTTAACCACTGAAGAGTATAGTTGTGTCTCGGAGCCTTGTGTGTCTTCTGCCGTGAGTGCCTTCGGCTCTTCAGTAAAAACTTCGAAGCGATTTTATTTCTTACTATACTGTGTTTGGTGTAGCCTTTCGTAGTCTCGCTGTGGCCTTCTATTTAGTCAGACAGTTTATGGTTGTCATGTCGTGTTCATCGGATTTACATAGGCCACATTGATATCTTGGTTGGCCCTGAAGTGTGAGCCTTTCTGGGTCAATAGTACGCTGTGAGCAAAATGGATGCATTTTTCTCCGTTGAAAGCAACGGTAACAGAAAATTGCCCGAGGAAGGTAGGGTTTGGGGTGCAACAAACACCCATAGTAGTAAAATTTGTCCGGAATGCCTTGGGGGCCCTGCACCGGTACTAAGCAAGTGCGACCTTTGCCCATGAATCTGGCCGCAAGAACTTTGTGCGTCGGGGAGTACAATTCGCAACATATTATCTCAGGAGAGTCTTCAGGGTCAACGCCATAGACAACACACTTTTGTATGTTTGAACTCGATGCAAAGTAGCACTGCACAAACAGCTCTCGATCTTCGGACAGTGATATAGATGTTAAAGAGCATAATTTCTGCACATTGTTGAGAGATGCCAAGTCCACAGTAATTGTGTTCGTCGATCAGTATGCTGCGAAACCTTTGCATCCTTTTGTCTCAAGGGCATGGTTAATGACCCTTTGAACATGTTTGGTGGGCACAGAAGTTATGTCGTAACATGAGAGAGGGGCGTATGTGAACTCGATAATACTGAGAAAGGGCAGGACTTGGGTAAGACTGAGAAGCGGAGAGCGTGGATGCATTATCAGGGGTGGTCTTTACTTTTTTCGGTGATTGCTGCGATGCGATGGCACCTTGTTGATGCACAATGACAGGAGGACATCGCTTTGCTCGAATCACGGGACTGCCAGAAGACTGCACGTCCATGGGGTCCCCACGGTACACCAACACGACCTCCCGTTGGTTGGTACTCTTATCACGAAGTGTACAGTCTTTGGTAATTGCACCTTGAATCGTTGAACAGTCAGCTGCGCTTTGCTGCTGCATAGTTGGCACGGAAGTGGTCACGCGCGATAGTCCAGTAAAGGCTTAGATGAAACGCTCACATCTGCCACCAGCACGTCTTCTTCTTCAGGCGAGTATGGCCGCTGGGCCGCACTCAGCCTAAACGACAGCCTCGCAGATTCAAAGTCGACTAGTCGCACAGCATCAGCAGAACAGGGACAGAAATGTCCTCACCGGTATCCTCAGGTCCCTATATGCTTGCGAGAAGCTTCCTATCTGGATACGGTCGAGATTTTTGTTGGTGTCGAGCAATTTCTAACAGAGCGGAAGAAACCACGTCTGCGTTGAAACGTCTTCGTCTTCCTTCTCCACGTACTCAATTATAAAACAGCGTAGTGGTATGTGTTTAGAAAAAATTATTCTTACAGACAGTGGACAAAATTAACATTTGAAAAAGATATTTTGAGAGAACAGATCATTCACAGACATACAATAAGTTACAAAGATATTTGTATTCTTATGTACCTTACATGTTAAACACAAGAACTGAAAAAGGAGTACGTACATTTTGCGTATTTACATGGTATTTCTGCAGGATCTGAACAGACATCACCCCACCAAAACTAGCGAGGCCCAAAGACAGTTTTCACGTATGTAAACATCTTTATTTATTTAGAGTACTCTAATATGGGAGAACAGCAAACCCTGTGTATTTCGCGTTAAGAAAACGTGGTTTACGATTTAGGGTACTTAGTACTCTACTATGCTAGAGCAAGTGCTTAGAAAAAGGGGGTAACAATTTAGTGTACTAGGTAGGTGACTATGGGAGAGCATAAAGCTATACAAGGGCCCAAGTTATAACAAGCCATGTTTTGAGAAATTTATTCTCACGAACAGTGAACATCAAGTAGAATACCAGAGAACTTTGCGACGCATCACAACCTGCACAGACACACCGAAAATTGTTACAAAAAGATATGTTTACATATCTACATTACATGCTAAACGAAGAACACACAAAAAAGCGTAAAGATCTATATTGATAAAAAGTATCACTACCAGGAAAAACAAGCAAAGCGCGGGTAGAGAATGAAGACGACGTTGCCTTCACTGCGATCCCTCTGAGTGGGTACGAGCCATGGTGGTGGAGATCGTCATCATCATACGGTGATCGCGGACTCAGCGCCCATTAAAAACCCCCACTAAGTTACCTTGCCTTGTGTAACAATTGCGTGGAGGTGCGGGGTACGACGAACCCAAAGACGGGAGCTTCACTACCAGGACTTCGTCGCAGCCGCCGCCTCGCCGGACTTCCACCTTCGCCGATCGTAATGGCCCAAGAGCAGCCATCCAACGCTTCAAGGCCAACTCCGATGGGTTCTGTGCCGTACTACAGAGTGCCGCCAAACTTCGGCGGAACCTCAGGAGAAGACGTCGACGTGTGGCTCAAGAACTACAAGCGGGTGAGCAGAAGCAATGGCTGCGACTCGAACGAACAGCTCAATCATGTCGTATTCTCGTTAACTGACACCGCCCTCATGTGGTACGAGAACCACGAGGACATGTTCACGACTTGGGAACGTTTTGTTGATGAAGTGCAGAAGTGTTTCGGTGATTCGGATGCAAAGAAGAAACGCGCGGAGCAGACATTGTCTCAGAGGGCACAGCTTCCAGGAGAAACATGTACGACATACATTGAAGAAATATTGAAGCTGTGCAAGATCGTGAATGGGAGGATGTCTGAAGAAGACAAAGTTGGACACGTTCTCAAGGGTATAGCCGAAGACGTGTACAATTTCTTGATTGGGAAAGACTGCTTGAACTCCGTGTCCGACGTGATGAAGCACTGTCGTACCTTTGAATCCCTCAAGATGCGACGAATTTCTCCGAAATTCGGTCGCCTGTCCAACGTCCCCACTGTGGCTAGTGTTGAAACGGTGCCGCCTAACGACCTTGCTTTAACCATACGGCAGATCGTCAGAGAAGAGCTGCTTCAATGTCAGCAGACCTATCATCGCCCCAGCGATTTTCAGGACGTGTACGTAAACGAACCAGAACGTGTGCGGACTCCTGTTTCTCTTCCACCATGGCAACCATCGATCAACGCAGCAGACGCTTATGAATATCAAGGCACACGGCTAGCTGCATTCCCACGTCAACCACCTTCAAACTATGAACGAAGTTTTCGCCCGCCTGTTTGCTCAACATCGACGACTGCCTACAGTGCCCCTGAAGGGCGGCTCCACTATCCCAAGCCTTCCGAAAGGAGTCGCTACTCTGAGCAGCCACGCGCCCCTCGACCAATTCCTTTATGCTACAACTGTGGCGTCCCGGATCATATTGCACGTTTTTGTGACCACCGCCCATATCAGCGACAGTCTTGGCAGATGTATCACCAACATTTCGACCTGCCGTACTCCACGTCACGGAAACCACGCGCACCTACCGGGTCACGCTACCCCTCACCGGCCTCTGATCGAAGTTTGACGCCTCCACCAGCTCTCCGTGCTCCACGATCGCCGTCGCCACGGCGACGCGCACGTACACCGCCGCCGGAAAACTAGTTGGTGCGGCCAGTGGGGGTGAAGCCGCAAGATCACAGGTGCTATCTACAGATATACCCCCGTCAGCGTTCATGTTGAAGAACAAAGTTCGTGTAGTTGTCGATAGAGTGGCTACTATGGCACTTGTGGATACAGGCGCGACAGTCTCGGTGATGAGTGTAAATTTTAAGAACCTGCTAGGACCAAAAGTGATGTTTCGCCTGAACCGTGGGGTGACATTCCGTGGTGTAAGCGGTGACGTGTTGTGTCTGGTGGGATATTGTACTGTGGACGTCTCGCTCTGTGGCAAGGTGTTTGCACAGAGTTTGCGGTTATTCCACGGTCTACACATGACGTTATCTTGGGTATTGACTTCTTGTGTGAGTGTGGGGCAACTGTAGGCTGCAGAAGTGGGCGTCTTTCTTTACACGGGTACTTTCCCGACGGCGCTCTTGGAAAATTCCTGTCCGGAGGAATGCATCTTTTTCGTCTCCGTGGATACAGTCGTTCCTGCATTTTCTGCTGTGTGTGTTCCCGTGACATGTTCCAGTAACAACTGTGGCACGTTTGACGCTACGCTCGAACCGATTCCCTCGGCATGCCTGAAAAAGAACATTCTCATTCCCCATTGTATAGTGTCAGTCGTTGATGGACGGGCAGGTGTGTGGACAGTGAACAGTTCCATGAAGCCTGCAATTCTGCCAGGCGGCATGAAACTTGCAGTATTTAGACACGAGTCATGTACGACGCTGGTTGCGCTTGTTGATGCTACAAGCCAAAATGAACATCTGGGCTTAGAAGGTTCAGAAGATGCCCAATTGCTACAAATGGTCAGCAAGTCACTTGATCAAAGCGAACGTCATACACTGCTCAACGTTCTGTCTAAGCACTCCAAAGTGTTCGATTTTTCTAAATACAGCCAAAGACCCTTAATACCACCATCCCGGATACGTCGTCAGATCCACACCGAGTCGGCGCATGCCATTAGGCAGAAACCTTACCGAGTGGCACCATCGGAGCGCAAGATCATCAACGAGCAAGTTCGAGAGATGCTGGAAAAGGGAATAATACAGGAATCGGCAAGTCCGTGGGCTGCTCCCGTCATCCTAGTGAGAAAGAAAGATGGTACGTGGAGATTTTGCGTTGACTACCGCCGACTGAATTCTGTTACCAAGAAAGACGTCTATCCACTGCCGCGCATCGATGACGCTCTAGACTGCCTGCATTCCGCGTCCTACTTTTCATCTGTCGACCTGAGATCAGGTTACTGGCAAATTCCGATGCACGCAGCTGACAAAGAAAAGACGGCATTTGTTACGACCGACGGACTTTACGAGTTCAACGTTATGCCATTAGGATTATGTAATGCTCCTGCGACACTCGAAAGATTTATGGACTCTATATTGCGTGGTTTAAAATGGCATATATGCATGTGTTACCTTGACGATGTCGTAATTTTTGGACGTACGTTTAAGGAGCACAACACTCGCCTAGACATCGTGCTCAGCTGCATTGAAAAAAGCTGGTCTTGTATTGAATTAAAAAAAATGCCACTTTGGCGAGCGACAGACATTGGTGTTAGGACATCTCGTCGACAAAGATGGGCATTAGACCTGACCCACAAAAGACAGCGGCCGTTGAATCGTTCGAGCGTCCTAAATATGTGAAACAACTGCGTAGCTTCATCGGGCTCTGGTCGTACTTCCGCGGTTCGTACCCAAGTTTGCGGATGTCGCTCACCCCCTGACGAGCCTTCTGCGCAAGAACAGCCCGTTTCAGTGGACCTCCGAGTGCGATGCCGCTTTTCACAAGCTGAAGCGTTTGTTAACTTCGCAGCCAATACTTCGGCACTTCAATCCTTCGTCGCCCACGGAAATTCACACAGACGCAAGTGGCATTGGTATCGGTGCCGTTCTCGTTCAGCGTTCTGGCAAGAAGGAACACGTTGTGGCGTACGCAAGTCGTTCTTTAGGCAAGCCTGAACGCAACTACACAGTGACCGAACAGGAATGCCTAGCGGTAGTCTTTGCCGTGCAACGGTTGTCGCTCATACATCTATGGTCGCCCGTTCACTATCATCACAGATCACCATTCCCTGTGTTGGCTGGTCAACCTTCGTGACCCATCCGACCGCCTCGCACGATGGGCCATTCGTTTGCAAGAACATGTATTCTCCATTTCATACAAGACTGGCCGTCTACACGCTGATGCGGATTGCCTCTCGAGAATGCCGCTACCATCGACAGATTGTGAAGGCGATAACTTTGACCACCTTATCGCTTCTTTGTCGTCTGGCTTTCCCGATGCCGTGACTTTCGCCGCTGAGCAGCGTAGTGACCCAAGCTTGAAAGCTCTCTTCCCTGGAGCGAGAGAAATTCATTAAGCGAAGGCCGATTCTGCGTCCGAAATGGTCTTCTTTACCAGAGAAACTTGTCCACGACGGGCGCCCGCTTTCTGCTAGTTGTTCCTGCGTCCCTCCAAACGTCCTGTTCTTCGTCTCACGCATGATGACCCCACCTCTGGCCATCTAGGCACCGCACGAACACTTAGTCGCACGAAAGAGCGGTTCTATTGGCCGAAAATGAGCAAGACAATTCAGAACTACGTGGCCAGCTGTACGCAGTGCCAGAGCCACAAGCGGCCCTCCTCGGGTCCAGTTGGTCACCTGCAACCTGTAAAGCTCCCCGGTTCTCCTTTTGAAAAGGTCGGCATTGATCTTATGGGACCATTTCCACGCTCCTCGAAAGGTAACCGGTGGATAATTGTATGTGCCGACTACCTGACGCGGGTACTGCGAGACGGCTGCCTTATGCTCCGCCACGGCAGACCAGGTTTCGCAGTTCCTGTTGCATTCAGTCATCCTCCGACACGGACCTCCTCGCGTGATAATAAGTGACCGTGGACGACAATTTACCGCTGATATTGTCGAATCATTACTTCGTTTGTGTGCCTCCAAGTTCAGACACTCAACTGCGTATCATCCACAAACTAACGGCCTCACCGAAAGCACAAATCGAACGTTAATCAACATGTTGTCAATGTACGTCGCCTCCGACCACAAAAACTGGGATGAAAGTTTTACCATTCGTCACGTACGCCTTCAACACGTCGAAACACGAAACGACAGGCTACGGTCCTTTGTATCTGCTCTACGCTCGCTCACCTCGACATACGCTGGACACTATCTTTCCTTTTGTCATCCATGACGCTTTAACAATTGCGGAAACTTTGTGTCGTGCGGAAGAGACACGTCGACTTGCCTGCCTACGTACACTGGCAGCGCAAGAGTCCTTCAAAACTCGCTACGACAGTCAACACAGGCATGTAACCTATGCCCCCGGTGATCTAGTGTGGGTGTGGACCCCAATACGCAGACGTGGCTTGAGCCAAAAGCTACTGGCACACTACGCTGGTCCTTTCGTGATACTCTATCGTCTCAGCGAGGTCAACTATGAAATTGCACGTGTCACCCTAGTGGCCGACGTTCATGCAAGACAGAGGTGACGCATGTTGCCCGCCTGAAGCCGTTTACACGAAGGATGAAGAATGACTCGCCCAGAGGGCTTCGTCTGAGGCCGGAGGAATGATAAGAAGTATCACTACCAGGAAAAACAAGGGAAGCGCGGGTAGAGAATGAAGACGACGTTGCCTTCACTGCGATTCCTCTGAGTGGGTACGAGCCATGGCGGTGGAGATCGTCATCATCATACGGTGATCGCGGACTCAGCGCCCATAAAAACCGCCAATAAGTTA
>WOVY01006237.1:0-66245 GCA_013436015.1 Rhipicephalus annulatus | reverse complement strand
CGAATGCTCGGCAACCAAGTCGGAACTTCTAATCTACAAACCTACAAGTAGAGGTCGCAAAACCCCGCGCGACGAGGAAAGGGAGTGCTACAAAATAAGCGTTCTATTGGCAGATGGCACTCCCATTCCACACGTAGGCAAAATTACAATTCTGGGGTTACACCTGCAGGCAAACGGCATAATGATGAGACGGTGCGAAGACTACGTCGTTCGGTAGACGACACGATCCGACTCCTACGTCGTATCACGAACAGACGTACTGGTATGCGCGAACACTGCGCGATCCGTCTAGTGCAGGCGTACGCAATAAGCCGTATAACATACGTTGCCCCCTACCTCAAATTGCTAGGCTCAGAAAAAAACAAGATCGAATGTATAATACGAAAGGCTTTCAAGAGAGCAATTGGAGTTCCACTGAATGCGAGCACTGAAAAGTTACTAGAACTTGGACTGCACAACTCACTCGACGAGTTAATTGAGGCCCATGTCGTTTCGCAAAATGAACGCTTGTCGGGGTCTAAGACGGGTCGACACATCCTCGAGTCACTTGGCATCCGGTACCACACTCAGCAGGGAGAAAAAGCGCGCCTAATTAGGCGGTCGGTTCGCGACCGCCTAATTGTTCCGCCGCTTCCTAAGAATATGCACCCGACGCACCACGTCGGGCGCCGTAACCAGCGAGCTAGTGACCTTCAAAAGAAGTACGGCACTAGCGACGAAGTTGTGTACGTAGATGCCGCGAGATATGGGGACGGGAGACACGCACACGCCGCTGCGGTCGTTGACCGTGCGGGCAAATGCCTCGCGAGCGCCACGGTGACCACGGGACATACGGAGGCGGCCGAAGAAGCCGCGATAGCCCTAGCAATCGCCACGGTGCCGAACGCAACGATCGTAATCAGCGACTCGCAGGCAGCAATCCGCGGCTTCGCGCGCGGCCGCGTCTCGCGGAAAGCGGCCCGCATCCTTAAGATGTGCGGTGATGGTGACTCAGCGTCGCGATCGCCACAACAAAATTTAACAGTCTTCCTCCTTTGGACTCCGGCACACACCGATGTCCCGCTTCCGGGCAACGAGGCGGCCCACGCCGCGGCTCGAGGTCTCACTCGCCGAGCCGCGGCACATTCCGTGGCCGCCGCCTCCGCTCCCGAGAACGGGGCTTCTGATCTGCCGGATCGAGACACTTCGACAGACACGCAGCGACAACACAGACCACAATGGTCGTGGGGTGATCGTCTCATCACGTTCCGAGATATTACGCAACACTACAGACTGGAAAGGCGAAAGTTCCCGCCACCGCATGACAGACACGATGCCGTAAGCTATCGCTTACTACAAACCCACTCTTACCCCAGCCCGGTCGTCTTACGCCACTGCTACCCGCACTTACACATTACCGATCTATGTAAAGCATGCGGGCACAGAGCAACGCTGCGCCACATGCTCTGGGAATGCGCCGGTAACAATGGTCGAGAAACGGCCGCCGTTCGCGATGCGCCTATGGCGGCTGCCAATACCAGGCAACAGGAATCCTCGAGCTCACTCGTTCCCGCCGCCGTCCCGTCTGCGGGAGCCGCGGGGGACCTTCTCCGTCGGCGACGCCGCCGCTGGGAGGCGGCGCTCAGAAGCTCGGAGCTCAACGACCAGCTCTGGGCTGTCCGGCAGGCCGAAGATGCCGCCCGAGTTCAGGGACTCAGCGCCGCCATCTAAGGCCACCAAGGCCAAGCTGCCGGCCAAGTTCTAATAATGTTTCCTCTCTCTCTCCCTGGTCCGGTGAGTCAAATTGTGGGGCAAGCTTAAAAGCCGAGCTTCCTACTGAGCTCGAATCAACTGCTTTATTTGTGGCCACTCTGTTAGCTGCCGCTATGACTCAAAGTTCTAATAAGCAAGGCTGATAAATTTTTTCATAGAATAAAGCGAAAAGAATGTTTGGCCTTTCGTTACGTAAAAATTTAAACATCAAAAACAATTCGTCACACTCATCGGCTCGCAAAAGCTTCGACAAAGCGGCGGTGCTGACATACTTTTTTTTGAAGAAATGAATTTTCCGCAAGCAGCAAATGCTTTGAGTGAATCATAAACAAATTGCTCACTCCCATCTGTAAGTACATCAACAGGTTACAGCAGAAGAAAAGCATGGACAAGTAAGGTAATATTATAGGGTTCCTGTTCAGCATCTGCCTGCTCTGCAATACTATAGCTCAAGACGCGAAAGCACCGCTGAGGCAACCCGTGCCGCAAGAGCCTACAAAAAAATGATCACAGTGGTAATGTTGCCAAAATTTCACTCTGTTTAACATTGCCTCGTAACATCTTTATTCTCCCGTAAGAAACATAATTGATTGATTACTTTTGTGACGGAAAACTTCGCCTTACCTGTTAGTTTTCTCTAGCGCGCCGCCAAGAGTGACCGTGGTGCACTGTCGAAAATGAGGTGGGTTCAGCCCCTTATCCTTGCTCAGTGGGAAGGCTAGCGCCCCCCTTGCCCCCCCCCCGCTGATATGCCTATAAGTGAGGGTTCCTTACTTCGCTCGGTCAAGCGTCATGTACATAAAATTCATTTTAAATGTGTTGTAAGATATATTTGTCTTTTATATTTCACAGAAGTTGTGTATCACCAGCATCATCATGTCTGATTATGTCCAAAACAGGACGAAAGCCTCTCCCATGTTCCGTCAGTCGACTTGGTCCTGTGCTTGCTGCTGCCACTTTATACCTGCAAACTTTCTAATCTCATCCGCCCACTTAACTTCGTGTCTTCTTCTAACTGGTTTGTTTTCTCGGTGAATCCAGCAGTTATCCTGCCTACGCGCTACATGCCTGGTTCATGTCCACTTCTTCTTCATTTGAACTATAATATCCTCAAGGCCACTTTGTTACCCGATCCACTCAGCTTCTTGCTTGTCTCTTGAGGGTAACCTATCACATTTCTTTCCATCGCTGGCTGCGTCGTCAATATTTGATTCTAAACTCTCTTTGTAACCTTCTAGGATTTTGCTCCATAGGTAAGTACCGGCAAGATGCAGCTCTCATATACCTTCCTCTTGACCGATAGTAACAATCTACCCAGTCATGACTTGAGAGTGCTTGCCGAATATGCTTCACTTTATTTTTATTTTTCTGGTTTCTTAAATCTCGTTGTTCGGCTCCGCGGTTATTACCTGTCGTAAGCAGACATAGAGTTTAACAAATTCAAATGCAGTGTTGCCTATCTCGAAGCACTTGCCGATGACATTGCATTGCTGAGTAGTTCAGGGAATGAATAGCAACTCATCATTACTGATTTAAACAAGCAGAGTAGAAAGGCAAGTTTTAAAATTTATCCGCAGAAAACGAAAGTAGTGTACAGACACCTCGAAAGAGAACAGAATTTTTGTATGTCTGTTCATCAATATACCTTCTTGATTATCTTGCCATCGAAAATTTTTGTATGTGCTTCTTTAAATGATAAATATAATTCCTTTTAGCTATGGCATATGTATTGTAGGAAAAATAGGTCACTGTATAAAGATTACATGAATGAAGTAATGAAAAAATTTGCACTATATTCCACTAAAGAGATCCTTGTGTAAATGCGGAGCAGCAGGCGCTAACACACTGGCCACGGCGTTGACGCTGGCGCTCATTGCAGCAACAAGCAGGAGAGAAACCTAGGGAGGCGCAAAGCACGTAGCGATGAACCGGTGTTTCCTACTGGAACTTGCGAATCGCTGCTAATGAGCAACGACAGACAGAAGATTGTGGTGCGATACATTGACCTGCTGTCTGCTTTTTGAGAACACGCACGCTGCGAATTTTTACTTTTCAACAACGCACAGGAGAAATTTCTCATCAGCACTACCCTAGAAGTCAATATTCAGTGATTTTTTATATGGCGTGCCAAGCGATAGGTTTTGCAGCGGCGTGAGCACTTGCTTTTTTTTTAATGCGAAGCATTTCTTAGCGAACTTCGGCGAAATAGAGCATATCTATCTATCTACGACTTTTAGCTTTCCTGGCCGTTAGAATAATGGTATCGATACCAAACTTGGTATAACATAACATGACTATGAAGAACATAAATAACAGGAAAATCATGACATGTAAGTAATAAATGTCATGATTTACATTCCATGGTCTTTCTGCTCTTGCGGTGGTCTCGTTCACATGACATGTTGCAAAACAGGTATGGCAAGCCTTGATTGTATGGCGACCACAAGTGACATAGCCTAACGTGGAAATCATGACATGCATGTCATGTAAGTCATGAATCCTCACTACACGCCACGCTCATGACGCGCTCGCAGCCGTCTCGATAGATTCACATATACCAATTCAGCGTTACTTGAAGCGAATGGGTGACGAGGGTATGTGACTGGTACAAACATTATATCCATGAGATGCGTGTCATGTGACATTATGACTACAATCCACACTCATGATACCCTCTCAGCCATTTTGCTACTTCACATACACCAAACTCGGCATAAATAGAAGTGAATGGACGACAGATAGATGTGACTGGTGCAAGCATGATAATCATGTGATGCGTGTCATGTAACACTGTGACTACATGCTACGCTCATGATGCACTCGTGGCCATCTCGCTAGCTTCACATGTACCAAATTCAGTATTAGGTGTTGTGAATGGACGACATATGTAAATGACATGTCCAAAGATAATATTTATGACATGCGTGTCATGTAACAACACGATTACATGCCGCACTTATGATGCGATCAGGGCCGTTTTGCTAGATACATATATCCCAAATTTGGTATTACGTCACAAGTAATGAATGGCGAAGGTATGTGACTAGTGCAAACATAACGATTATGAGATGCGTGTCATGTAAGAGCATGACTACATGCCACACTCAAGGCGCCAATGGGCACCCAGCAGTGCAGTTCACAATATCTGATGGTAGCGCCAGAACACATAGATGAGCGGGTAGGCGCAGCAAAATTGAGTCTTCTAATGCGTAGCCTTGCGAGTAGACGCAGCGAAACCGAACAACACCACCTAGATAAGCAGGCCTCTTCACTGCCGCCGTGACGTCACGCACCTGGCCCGTCGACGCGCGCGCGCGCGAGCCGCTGCGGCGCGGACGCTTCCCACGCGGCGGCCACTACAGATGAGTAAAACATTAATTTCTGCATTGCCGCGATATAGGCATAGAATATAAAATTTCTCAACGAACGTTCTTTCACATCAAGATGAAATAGTGCTGTTCCGCTCCATCTTGGCGGACGTGACTGCTTCAGATTGCACTTAAAAGAAACGTACACAAGTCCCGGGCACCTGGCAAAATATTTATTACAATGTAAGTACCATGTATCACAAGGAACATACGAACTTCCAGCTTTAGCAGCCATATTGACATCTATGACTACATTGTGCAACACAAAAACCGAAACTGACAAGATTGAGCAAAAAAAACAAGGCGCTAGATTATTCGTTATAATGTTTCAAAATTTATCACAGTGAAAAACTTTTAGCATCTGGTACAGTCATATTCACAGCCATAATCACATTATGGGGCAAACAGAAAAACACAACTGCTCTTAGAACGAAAGAAACTAGCTACTGGAGTATTTATTACAATGTATAAAGTGTATCACAAGGAACAAACATTTAGCATTTGGAACAGTCATATTCGAAGCCATATTCACATTGTGGGACAAAAAGAAAATACGAACCGGCCAGCTTGAAAAAAACTAGCCATTAGTAAAGCTTGCTTCATATTTTAGCGAAGGGGCCACTAGCAAAGTTTACTGTAGCGTTAGCAACTTTCTTTGCTTTGTACAGGCTTTTTCTTTCATGACACTGTCATTCCTGCAAGCGACATAGTTTTTTAGAAGCGTGTTGAGAGCTGGTTTTAGAATGTTCTTGAGTACGGTATCTGGATGGTGGCCACTTGCACACATGTCCAACTCCTCGCCGTCGCTTAGGAGGAACTGCATGATGCTCAAGAGGACCATCCTTTGGTTGGCTTCTGCATGAAACCGCTGCTCCTGTTCCTTACTGACAAGGTGCTCTAATACTATCTTAGTGCCAAGAACAACATTAACAACAAAAGGCTGCGGAAACTTCAAGCCGCCTCTGCTCATGCTGTCAATGAGTACGTGCTCACTTTGCTGCAGCTCTCGGTCAGTGATCATGAGCTGTGACTGACAATCCTCACATGGCTGACGTTTAATTGCAGCATGCGCACAATAGCCTGCAATGTATGTCAACGCAGGCACGTCAGTTTGTGATGCCTTCAGGTCACTTTGGGTGAGTTTGATGGCATACTTTGCTATTAGCATCTCGGCATCAAGCTCCTGTTCCTTAGGTGCCAATGACAGCGGCATGTCTTCCAGCTTTAAAGTGTCCTGCAAGCGAATCTTTGTCTCCGCTTCGAATACTTCTGTGATTGACACATTGTAGTGAGATCCACACATTTGGCGGTACTTCCCGAACCTGGCCTCAAGGCAATCTGTTTGAAACTTCCCCAAAAGGACGTACCTAAAGCCCAGCTCATCAAGGCAATACCGTGACAGCTCAATCAATGAATACGTGCTTAGCCGGAGAGCAAAGTGGGTCTCCTTTGTCAAACCTCCAGCCGTGGTTCCCCTCCGGCTCCACCTGTCAAGCCAGGTAATGAACTGATCAAGGTACTGAACTTGCAAACAAGACATATCCTTCACAGGCTGCTGATAAACATCACGTAGTCTGTGCCCCTTTTCTGGAGTCTTAACATTTACAATGCTCCACCACCTGACAATCAAATCAATAAAGGTGGCCGTTTCCTGCAGTGCAGCCAAATGCAATTTCTGCGCTTCAAGTGACAAAGCTGATGACACAAAGCTGTTAAAAACTTTCAACACCAATTTCACATTTTGACGCTCTAGGTGGCTTGGATAAAGTGCTTTATAGCTCAGACCATAGGCAACCTTTGCAAGCTTGCTTTGTTCACTCTGGTACAGCTTCCTCAAAAAAGTAAACGAAGCTTTTTGGTCCTCACCACTTCCACAGCTTTCAAAATGAGGATACAAAAACGACTTGTCATCATCCTTCTGATTGAGCCAATTGTTGCGTATACACTTGAGCAAGTGAACAGTGTCCACAACATGAAACAATGGCTGCTGCGGGTTGGCAGGATGAGGAAAAACAATCCCTGGCTCATTTTGCTCGCTAAACAGAGACATCATTTTCCTGTTTATGGCATTGTTGTCTGTTACGACCGCAACAACATGCAGACCAGCACTTTCAAGCCTCATGATTGGTGTCTTTAGAACATCATGCAGCTCCGTTGCTGTGATACGAGTTACCGGAAGGATATGAGCAACATCTTTATAAGATGAAAGCAAAGACTGTACCATGAACACGTGCGCTGTCTTTGCTGGTTCCGCACAATGCGCAGCAAACCCTGTAAGGCAGCCACCTTTATATTCAAAAAACTGTTGCAGGTGTATTTCATCAAGCATGACAGTCACATTTTTTTCATGAGGCTTCAGAATGGTTGCTCTGCGCTTAATGTACCTCAGAAAACCTTCTTCGCACTGCTCTTTCGATGGGCTCACATCATGTGCAGCACAAACTCGCTTGATGGTAGTGTCATGCGGCAAGACAAGTTTGTTGCTGTGGCGAAAAAACTTGTAAGCATGTGGAGAAATTGTGTGCAATATACTGCTAAAAACTAAAAGCTCTGCAGAATACCGCACGCCATTACTCTTCTTTGTCAGCAGCTTGCACTGCTCCTTCAGGAAGATTAGTGCATCAGCCCTCTCATCATCATGCAGCTCATCATCACAAATGTCATCCAGCAAGGATAAAACAAGCCTAAGCACTCCCCCCACCTTGTCCTCCTGGTGACGGGCCTTCTTTTCACAATATCGCTCAACGCTGTCTAGAAGGTTGTCCAGCACACGGACATCACGGACTTCGTCAGGAATGCACACATCATCCGACACCAACGGAGCGCACTTAAAATACACGGAAACGGACAGATCCTCTGTAACCATCACAGATACAAGCATCTCCGGAGCTTGCAACGCCGGCTCGATGTGGGCGACGATGAGGCACGTCTCGCAGGCTGTTGTACACCAAAACGTCTTATTTGGACGCTCGTTAACCCGAGAAATCAGTTCACCCAGATTACAAACTTTGTACTGTTTTTCTTCTTTTTCAAACGCTGCTTGGGACTCGTGTATGGCTTTCTGGAGTAGCTCATTTTCAGTCCGCTTCCTTTTCAGTTCAGGCTCTTCTCGCGACGTGCGCGAATCCGAGATATACGAAGGGCAGTCTGGAAAAATGGCTGGGAAGGCGTCTGGAGTCAGCCGTGTCAACTTCATAGGAGCTTCAATGGTTCGTCCATCGCAGTACGTATACGTTGACGTTGTGCGCAGGTGTTCCGACTTGAAGTGACGCTCGCAAACCTGCGCGTGACCGGAACAAAAAAAAAAACACCAATTAGAATCTCCTGGGATAATTACGAGAAATCTCGTTAATTCTGAAGGGGTACGCGCGATGCAGCTTACCTTGGGGTCCTTCAACAGCCTCACGTCGACGTCGCTCCGTCGCACAGCCCGCTGCCATTCCGCTCTTCGCTTAGCGTCTCTCGGAAAAGAAAACAAGCGGACTTTCGGACCATTGTCATAGTTCCCTCGACAGTTGGGTACACAACACCGCCCCATGTCTCAGGATACATTCGTCAACAAAATAAATTCGGCGGAAGCGGTAACTGCAACACGGAACAGCGCGCACGGCGTGGCCGCGTGGTCTCGTTCAACGACAGAGTGAAATAATTGTCACGGCTGCCGCCACCTGTCGGAGACTCGGACAACTTACGGCTCTGCCGCAAAGCTACGGGCTACCACGGTGCTCGCTCTCTCGAGAGAGGTCGCCCTCCTCCTCGCCTGTCAACATGCCCGGACACGCCGAAACGCTGCTGGTACGGCGTGAGCTAGGTGGTGTTGGCGTGAGAGGCTCGGGCAAAGTTGAATGACGTCACACGAAGGCGCGCCGGAGTGAAGAGGCCTGAACTCATTTAGGTGGTGTTGAACCGAACTTACACGTGCATATTATTTTCTTTTTTTGTTGTGAGCAAGCACTCACGGCTGATTATGCAAGCGCCCAGGAAGCGTTCGGTGCAATCTTTCCAAAAAGGGCACCTACACTTTAGCGTGTCACTGTGTTCAGCGAGCGTTCCATTTACTTAGTATCCCTGGCGGTCGATACAAACAATGCTAAGTGGCCCAAAGAGCTTCGTTGCGCCCTATGGTCCACTTTCGTGTGCCTATACACTTAGACGTGACCCGGCGCGCGCGTGCTCCAGCGTTCAATTCGTCGTGTCAAGCCGGCGATGCCAAGCTGCAGGCGCCGATCTGCCTGGTATATACTCAAAGGCACGCGCCGCACTACGTTGCTTTGACACATGCGCGTTTGAACAGGCCCGGCGTCCCTTCGTCACGAAGCTAGACAGACGTGGTGCATACTCGGTAATGTGGTTGGTGCGATTGATTGATATGTGGGGTTTAACGTGCCAAAACCACCATATGATTATGAGAGACGCCGTAGTGGAGGGCTCCAGAAATTTCAACTACCTGGAGTTCTTTAACGTGCGCCCAAATCTGAGCACACGGGCCTACAACATTTCCGCCTCCATCGTAAATGCAGCCGCCGCAGCCGGAATTCGATTCCGCGACTTTCGGGTTAGCAGCCGAGTACCTTAGCCACTAGACCACCGCGGCGGGGCAACGTGGTTGGTGCGAAAGTCAGCGTGTCGCTTTTCGCACAAGTTGCCTCCGGGCTGCGCCGGTAGACGCTGGTCGCGTCTGGCGTCAGACTATAGAGTGTTCGCGTTTGGCTAGCGTAGCGTCGCTGCACCAAGCGTAGCTACGCTCATGATGCGCTCGAGGTCGTTTCTCTAGCTTCTCATATACCAAATCGGTATTGCATGACGTCAATGGGCGGCGAAGTTGACTGACACGTCCGAGCATGATAATCATGATATGCGTGTCATGTAAAACATAACTACATGCTACGCTCATAGCACGCTCTTGGTCGTTTCACTAGCTCTACATATACCAAATTTGGTATCAGGTGGCATGAATAGATGATGAAGGTAAGTGACACGTCCAAACATAATAAATATGACATGAAAGTTTTGTACGGCATAACTTTCCTCCGCTTCGTAGCGTCGTTCTGATTTTAAACTGACATATAGACCTTCCTCACTCGTGCTTCGCATACAATCGATTCCCACTGTAAGTGCGATCTGCCATTTTTTTTTCATTCAAAAAGCTTGATATTTGATACTGCCTTTGTCGACGTTGCGAGGTTAGAGAGAGGAGGAGCAGGGAGAGGAGGAGGATAGATCCGCATGCGCAATTATATAGAGGAAGGAAAACTGAGGAGGGGCCCTCACTATCCAGGCGGCAAAAAAAATGTGTGGCGGAAGCCACGTGCGTTTGCGCAATGGTTGCTATGTCAATATAAGCACGCTGTCAAGGCCCCGTCATGGCCCTGTCGTCTCGCGTCGTCGGCAAAACACACCTTTGATGAGCTTGTTGTCTGTGATTCTGCATTCCTATAAGATCGTTGTGTTCGCGGATAACGTAAGTTTTTAGAAGTTCATCCTACAGTGACTGTAAGTTGTCACGGTTGCGTGCGCAGCGTTTAGCGTGCCATCGCGAGAGGTTTTCGAAGCCCGCAACAGCTTCTCCGAGAAAGCTTCGCGCAGCAACTTAACTGTTTGCCTTCGGCACCATGCTGTTGCACTTCTCCGCATGAAAGGAAACATTTCCGAAAACAGAACAACACCTCCGGTAATCCTAATGTTGGAGACAGTGGTGACCCGTTTCTGTGCGCGAAGGTGACAATTGGAAAGCATTGGTCCATTGCTCTCACTGAAGGCTGTATTGCAAAGTGTACAAAGGCGTGCCTAACCAAATTGTGTTTGACACAAGAAGGCAATTTGCGAAGTTGCTTTACGTGTTCAGATGCCGTTGCGTTTTGAGCGAGGTAGTTTTATATGGGCCGAAGTTCTCTTCGAAGCGGTCATACCCGAAAGACCGCCCCGCCCCAGTGTAGCTTGATGTTAGTGCGGCCACATTGGTGCGGTTGTATGAAGCTCCATGATGCGAATGTTTTGACACACAGATGCAAGGGATAATCTGAAGGTGCAACAGGCTTCTATAGAGCAAGACCAATGCAGATGGCGCTTTCAAATTATGTCGCGTACCCTTAACTTATCAGTTCACCTAAAAAAACCTTGCCGAATAGCGCAGTTTTTTTTCTTGCATTCAGCTCAATAGGCTTGAAACACGTAACTAGAAGTTTATTTGAAATGCTCACTAGCTACGCTTGCACTCAATAAACTTTTTCCATTTCATGTACACTTGCCTGGGCATTATACCGACGTATCAGCAGGCAGTCAATTCACATGTCTTTATAATAAATGTTGGACAAATAAATCTCCAGCGCGCGCGTCTTTGCGGTTTATCATGGCAGTAGGAACGGCATCCTCGCGACGGTAAACTGCCCCTGGCGCCACCCAATTAAAGTGTTAGGTGGGAAGTGTTTTGAGCACACAACAGACTTTTTCGTCAGTTCCCAGTCGCCTTGTCTAGATCTAATGGCCTCGGTTCATAGCCTCCTTCGACTGGGAACTTTGGGAAACCTGCACGGAAGCAATTATAAATGTACGCGAAATAACTGACACTACAGATGCGTGGACAAATATTCGTAAATAAATCGAAACACAGTGACATCACGATGAGGGTAAAGCGTAAGAAAGAAACTCTAGCGCTAGCTGCGCGGTGTCGTCAGCGTCATAGTTAATTGCACTGTGTTCTATTGCGTTCAAGAACTGTCACCAAGAGCCGTAAATAAACTCCAGGAACACTACGCTGACGCATGCAGTATCGTGCATTATGTTCTGCGAGGATACTCTCGATCGTAACGTTCGTCAAACATAAAGAAAATTCAATATGCTCAGCTGTGGAAGCTCACTCCTGGTTCCTGTCTTATCGAGAGCATCGCTGCTCCTTAGCCGATGCAATCAGATGTATCGCTTTCCGGCTCGGTCAGCTGGCGATGTCCTGGTGCTCTGGCCAGCGCGACGCGATATCGTCTCCTAGGAACCAGATGAGCGTGCCCACAAGTGCGAAGAGAAGTGCTCCTACTTTTTTGTAATTCCTGCTTCACAAAATACGACGTCATGGTCTCTCCTCAGTTTTTTCCTCCCTCCATGTACAGCTGGATCGTAGAAGTCGCAGATAGGGATGCCTAAAGGAAATAGAGCGAGAGTGAGTATACACAAACAGATTGTGCCTGCGTTGGCGTTGCGATGCGAGAGAGAGAGAGGGCAGGAAATGCGCATGCATAATAGGCGTGGTCACGACGCGAATCGGATTAACCTCGACCGAAACATGCTTCGCATCTAAAATATGTCGTGAACAGGAGGTCCACCTTCCTATAAAAGTATACATTATCTAGTGCAGGTACCTGAAGTGCTATGAGACGAAGTGCTTATTTGTGTGACACAGCGGGCACCACATGTGAAATCGGGGGAGCAGGTTTTGTAGGCAAAAGCGAAAAAAAGTAACTGACGACGAGGTGCCAAGCTGGGCTAATCTCCACAAAATTCATTTATTTCTTGACACGTGTGAACACGAGGCACTTAAGAATCAGCGTGTTCTCTCTTTGATTCAATCTCTGTGTAGTGTAAAACATGTCGTTTTTCTCTCCCCAGTTCAGAACTGACAAGGGTAGGGTGGGAGATTAAGTAGTCACGTAAGGGGCTGATAACATCGCCTCGCGGGCCCCATGCGACCCGCGGGCCGCACGTTGCGAACCCTGGCCTAGACAAAATATGCAAGCCGTGATTAAACGATGGTGAAGTTTTATGCAGGTCTAGAAATGAAGAAACACATCTAGGCCTGGTATACCGATAATTGTGTTAGCACATGCGATCGATGAACTCGCATAAGGAATAAAAATGCCTGAGTGGCAGTTGCACTTTTTTGGTGTTATTGGTGCTTGCTAATAACCATGGTGTAGCACGAAAACACACAACAGACACACAAAAACACACAAGAGGTGGCACTGACAACTTGAAAAAAAATGCAAGGCACGAATAGAATAGGTGTTCGCTTCACACCTTCACACCTGCTCTCGTGAAAGTGACTTCCAGCTGTCTAGATGGGGTGCTTGGGAAAAGATAATAGATCAATGGTATTACCAAAGTAACCCATGTTTGTTATCTTGCAAACAAGACCACAGCCGTTTTACTTTCACAATCACTACAAACGTTTCCTTCATATCTTTCAGTGCAAGTGCAAACGCGCACTTTTACCAGAGGCTGTCGGTGCGCCATAGTTCAAGGAGTAGTCGTGATGTGGCGCTGCTTGATGGCTAGCGCTGCTTTTGTCACACGTGCCTCCGAGTGTTTGCTTCCAGAAATGTGATAAACGTTTTTCTTACTCAAATATGATTGCGCAAGCGATACCATTTGGCATGGGTATGTATGATTTTTTTCTTTGTGTTCCTTCTTCCTGGCTTGAAGCAACGCTTCCATCGCATCATAGCACTACTAAAGTGAGCGCATGTGGTAGCGTTGCAGTGAAGCTTCCCCATTCCTCCCCCACATAGCTCCATGAACAGAGACGCGCTATTTCAAAACACCATGTCTGTTTCAGAGCCAGTGCCACCGCTAACATTGCGAACACGAAGAATGAAAGACATCGCCCTACAAATCTATACACAACTAAACAATAACTTACTTTATATGATTCCCGTCGTGTGCCACAGCATGAAGAGTTCCTCTCCAAGTAGAAAAAGCACTCGCAAAAGCAAAGCGATGGGCGAGTGCACGAAAGAGATAGGGGCAAACGACTGGATCGGGCGCTTCTCGCTGGCATTGATAAAATAGAGGTGTCGTCACTGCATTTCCTTATCGAAAACACTTCTAAAAGTTTATCAGCTGTTGAATCATTACTCCTGCCTAGAATTTTGACATCGTGTGGAAGTGAGAAAGTGGTTGTGAAAAAGAAGGTAAAAGAGTGCTGTCTTGTGCCTACTGTCCTAGGGTTAGGTCTGAGCACATTCAGAATTGCGGAAGAGGTATTCTAGAGAACATGAAGAATAGGAGAAGAAGAAGGAAGGAGAGAGTATCATGGCAAGAGGGCATTTTGTCCATACAGTCTGGTGCACGAAGGCAAGCGTTCGTCTTTGGAATGGCGAGGCCTGCAAGAACCGCGAACTCGAGGAACTCTTGCACGACCGTAGCTAACACCACACGAAAAGAGGAACTCCTCCACAGTTAAAGTAGGGCGACCAAGCAGGAAATAGCAGCTCATCATCACACATGGATCAATGACCAAAGCAAGGCAGGAGCAAATGATTTGCTCGAGTGTTTGGCCTTCATCGCATCTGCGGCACACAGGCGATGAGAAGCGACCCTTGAAGTACAGGCACGCGGCAGGCCAGACGCTGCTGGTCTGGAGGCGAAGCTGCAACCCTGACTCACGTATCTTAGGGCCGGTCTCCGGAACGAGGGTAGTCTGACAAGGCTACCGCCTTGGTCATTGCGATCTGGATGTGGAGTGCTGTCTTAGCCGCAGCGCAGCCATCTTGTTCTCGGCTATCAACGTGCAAGGGAAGCTAGTGGGTGGTTAGAAGCACACCAATAATTCCTATGGTTGCGAGTTTGGCTGCAGGATCGCAAGGGTGATCCAGGCTTGGGCTGGCTGAAGCAGCGCGTGTAGCGCTTGCCGGCATATCCAAGCAATCGCTAGACAACAGGAATGTTGTAGCAGCTAGGTAAATGCTTGCAATAAAAGCCAGCCGATTCGGCTACAGTGGAGCTGGCATGAAAAAAAGGTGGCACTCGATGATAGTCCCAGTCATTGGTATGACACAGGCTGACACGACTGAGGGGAGGCCCTCCCGAGCAGACGCATTTGTTAACAGCAAAACATGCCTCCGTAGGCTGTCATCGAGATTAACCACGGCTAAATGGTACAGCTCGAATGCCGGTGGCCGTCTTTTGCTGAGGTTATGCAGCTTGAACTAGAAGTCTAGAAGCCGCTAGTGCCGAGGAGGCGGTTGAATGGGATTGGAGGCATGAAGCACCAGTTAAGTGTATATAGAGATTACAGATCTGTTTATCCGGAAAGATGGTTGGCTCTGCTGTCTCCGAAAGAGGACAGCACCCCCGGAATGCATATGATTAATTTGATGCAGCACCCGTCGCCGCATTAGGAGCGGCAGAGGCCACGCCAGAGCCTCCGCCAATGTATCAGCCTCGTGCGACTGGCACGGGAGACCGATGAAGCTCCGAGTCTGCATGCGGTATTGCTGCTCCCACTGTATTTTGTCGTTGGCCACTAAGTTAACCAAAGGCCCTCCATAGGTTGGCACTGCTATTGCAGCACTCCTTTACATATAATGGGTCATCCATGGTGAGCACCCTTGGCGCTATCTCAGCAACTTGATCGCAGCAGTATAGACTTTGGTGGCTTGGAAGGTGGTGACTCTAATGGTTTCTATTAAGGTGAGGCGTTGATTAATCTGCTGCCCCAAATATTGCTCCACGGAAGTGGCTGGCCTATCAGGACAAGCCTTAGTATGGACCTATACCAGTGTTTTGATGGTGAACAAGCACCGCCTCCGAATTTGTGGGCGAAATGAAAAGCCCTATAACCTTCGTTAAAGTGGCCACAGCAGCCAGGGAGCGTTTAAAAGAGAGCCTGGTAAACGTGAGGTGCCACCTGGATCCCCTCATACGCAGTGTTACGCCTCCTGTGTACAACTACCACTGTGTGTGGTAGTGCTTGTCTACCGGAAGCTTTGCTTCTGGCCACAGCACCACCATGTCAATGAAGAAGGGGATTCTGGAGAGAACATTATGGATACTGCTTGTCACTGGCCTTGGATCACTGATGGCACACCAAGCTGAAACCAGGAGGACCCCGTCGGTTAACAAGGCATTAGTGGACGCTCAGAGACCGCCCTTGAAGCCGATGGCGCCCAGAGCACTCTTTATTGTCTAACAGAGGAAGCTGTCCAAAACGCTCTCAACATCTCAACATCTTAACAGTACGAGATGGACCATCTCTTCCTTGTTCCTGGCCTTTCCAGTGCGGACACAGTCCGCTTACATAACTGCTGTGAAGAGGATGCCTCGGAAGCACATTTGCTGCTGACGAAGCATCCTAAAATCTTGTATTAAACACACAGACTCTTCAAATAAAGGAAGATATGCATTCTTCTCCTTGTTCAAACTATATGCGCGATTACCCATGCTGTCACATGATAATGTTGCCAGTTCGTCGTACATAGCACCTTACACAAGAGAGGGGGATTTCATACCGCACTGCCTTGTTGCAACTCAAAAATCGCTCAGCATTTTTTAAATGGCAGCTTTTGAAAAACGTACTTATCATGCCAGGACATAAGTGGAGGAGCCTATCAAAAGCAGAATGTGGAATGGGCAAGCTTTACCTACTGGCAATTTTTTGGAAATGTAGAGTATTTTGTGCACATAAGGCACAACCTCAGGCCTTGAACTACTGAGAACATAATTCACAGGAATGCCTTCTTCATTCTTGAGCAGAAAAGTCAGAGCAACATATATCGAAGTAGAATGAGGGTAGTTGCTCTTCGGGAGCCTAATCAGCTGTCTTCCGAAACCGGCCTGAATGTGGTACTCACAAGGTTTCTTGAGTGCAGACTCCAGGGACAGTGTAAAAACAGATTATTTCACAAGTTTAATTGAACGCAGTTAAAAATTCTTTTTGGCTCGTGGTGAGAAAAACAAGCACGCCTGATCTTTTTCGAACATAAGGTAGTTCAAGGAAAGATAGGGTGCTATCAGCGGTGATCTCGTGGGTGAAAGACAGGCCTTTTTCATGAATCTCAAATACATTTAGAGCACTAAGGATATTCGAAGTGGCCATTGAATTAAAATGCTTCATGAGAACTGAAACATCTTCGCGTAAAAAAGTTTTCAATTGTAGAAGGGGTGTTGGTGGTGGTCGAAGATAAACATTTGGCAGACTTCGGGCTGGTTGGGAAGAAAGCAACATTTGGAAAGGGACCCTAAGAAACGTATTCAAAGGAAGTCATAATTTATATTTACTATATAATAAAGAACAGTTGTGTTTTGGGGCCAAAGTGAACCCTCTCTAAGAAGTGATAGTGCGACATAAAGGAGCAGACGAGTTTAAAACGCGTTCTGCTCCAATGTGGTAGGTCACGCTTGTTTTGACCGACGCGCCATCATCTGTTTTTATACAGACTCGGGAGCACACGTTTGCAGCTGTTATCTGAATTACCATGACACCAGAAAAAGCCACTCGTGGAAACTTATCTTGCTGGGCTTGGTCAGTGAACTCCGTTGTGGACCGAACATGCGGGCTTCTTTCTGGTGTTGTCGCAGCATCGCTGAAAAGTTGTTCATCTCTCCTACGAGTGACGTAACACAATCCGCACAAAGACTAGAATATATTGATAGCTGCGCTTTTTGTTTAGGTGATATGTCTCCTGGGCGCTGAATGAATTGGGTCAGCGTAAAAGTTAGCTTATGTGCCACTTGTATTCTTTCCTTTGGCAGAACACGCACGAAGCGCACTATCTAAGCGAAGCACTCTGACGTGATCTGAAAGCGCTAGAGAAGCGATAACATGGGTTCTTTTTTTTGAGGCAGAACGAGAAGTGGTGCGTTAGCCAGCTTCTACGCTTACCGCCACTGACGCCCTACCGACATCTTGTAGGCCCGCACTATGCGCCAACCGACGAAGACAGATGTTCACCCACCCCGAATATCCACCCACTCTGCTATCATTGTGGTGAGACTGTTCACACCATCTACCGCTGCCAATACCGGCATATAGGACTGCGCATTTTGACCATCAACGCGCTGCATTCGCAGACAGGTGAACGACCTCACCACTTTGTCGATTTCAGTACTAGAGCACAATAGAAACAACTACCACTATCCCGTTCCCCATCGCCCGGCCACCTTTTGGCACAACACCACCGGCAGTACAATGGGCCAACCTAAGGCTGGTCGCCCAGTTACTATCCGGAAAACTGAGGAGAGCAGCAACCGATGTTCGTGTGGCTACGATATGGTGAAATGCTGAAGACCCTCTACCTCTGCCGGTGACAACAACACAGTGAGTGATTCTGACGAAACATTGTGGACCTAGAAAGACCAGACGACGAAACATGGAAGCAGCACAACAAATTGACACAGCCCTGAGCCCAACACCTCGACTCAATTGCAATGCAACATGACGAACTAATGACCTCAATGTTCTCATCGAGGGACACAGTATTCTCATCGACGCTGTAGCAGTGGACCGTGCACTACGAAGTTGAAGAAAGTCAAGGCCACCTGGGAAGGCTCTGAGATGCAGACGGCTGGAGGTCACCTACTAACGCCAGCAGGAATCTGTTCAGCGATGGTCTCCATTGACTGGATGAGCCCTAGAGCTTCATGGTTTTAAGGCGCTACTCAAATGACATTATTCTTGGTATGGACGTTCTAGGCTTTATTAGGATGCAGGCTTAAATCTGAGATGCAAGTCTCTAATGCCATCCACAGAAACTGCACTGCCGCGGAATACGCAGTCACGAAAGCACGCCTTGATTGTAGTGGGCGACTAAGTCAACATTCGCCCTCGCTTCAGCATCAGCATTTTCATTGGTGCTCACAAATCAACAGAAAAGCGAGAAATCCTTGATGGCGACCAGCACCTGTTGATCAACCACAAGATTTGCGTAATCAGTAGAATAGCCGAGCTGCGAAGATTTATTTATATATGTGGGATTTAACGTCCCGAAGCCAACATATGTTTATGAGAGACGCCGTAGTGAAGGGCTCCGGAAATTTCGACCACCTGGGGTTCTTTAACGTGCAAACAAATCGGAGCACACGGGCCTACAACATGTCCACCACCGTCGGAAATGCAGCCGCCGAAGCTAGAATTCGGTCCCGCGACCTGCGGGCCAGCAGCCGAGTACATTAGCCACTAGACCACCGCGGCAGGGCGTGCTGCGAAGAGAGAAAATAACAGTGATGTTCGCGAACTTAAGAAACGGGCGTAAGGACGTGAATGAAGGTACATCTCTTGCTTAAAACATTGAAGAGAAGAAATATAGGCAACGAACAATGCTTTTTTCATCGCCAATTCTACCGAACCATCTACAAATCTACAACGAACCAAGCTCATCAGCTAGCTTTCGGGCTCAGAACTCCGGTACTGCAGTAAAAAGACAATATTTGATCGTCGTCAAGAATTTGGAAGACCCCAGCATTAGAACAACTCTTCTTAAAGTAAGAAAGTGCTAGGTAACTCAGTCCTAGTAGGTACAGAGTTTTGATGTGACAACGCGAAACTCTAAAGAAAAACATATGAAATACTACGCGACGACATTGCTCAGCCTTCGAAAACTTCATCGGCGTCACACGTGCTGATAGTAAAGAAGAATCATGAATCCCTGCACTTCTGCGTCGACCATATAAACAAAATAACGAAGGATGTGTATCCTCTGCAACGAATAGACAACAGCCTGAATCGACTCCGCTATGCCAAGTCTTTTTTCACAGATGGATCTGAAGACCGGCTAGTGGAAAATTTAGGTTGATGAGAGCTACCGAGAAATTGTTGTCTCCATATCAACAGGCAGCCTGTTCGAGTTCACTGTCATGTATTTGGTCTTGTCTCGGCACCTTTGACTATTTTTGAAAAGAAGGCTACACTGGTTCTCTGCCCCATGAGAAAATAAAATTTGGAGGTTTTGTGGGTACAACAATAATTGATACATTCTTGAAATTACTTCGTTTGGTGTTATATTACACCATGTGACAATGAACAGAGTGGTATATATTCTATATTGCGAAAGAGAACCGTGTGCTTCACTTCCGCAGGCTAAATTTAGTTTTTAGGTATAAGTAAATCATTGCAATAAAAGGAAATGGTGCCACCGACAGTAAGGGTTATTTTGTTCATTGTGAATTATTTGTACTATGCCATAAGGACCTCACTATAGCCGATATGTATAGGAAAGGGGTAAAAGTGCTAGTAATGTTCTCTGTGGTGTCTTGGGCATAATGGTCAAGTGGATATTTGATAATGTCTAAAAAGTAGGAATCATATTAAATAAAACTTTCAGCTTTCTATTCTTTCACGTTCACCAACTGCCTCCTCTTGAAAAAAAAACTTACCACATTATCCTCCCTCTGAAAAAAAATGCATTCTACACTCGCCGCTTGTGTCACGAGTGGCGCTGGTTAACGCTGTTAAGTACTGCATGCATAGAAATCCTCATCAACGTAGGCGGTGAAGTGCGTTGCATCGTACGTCACTTGATAGAACATAGGGCACCCAAATATAAACGTTCTGTTCCCATTGCACCATCTTAAACAGTGCTGGCAGGTTTACTTCAGGTTGTTTAAGTGTGTCATATTCAGTAGAGAACAAAACTGGAAACGCATATTTTTTTTTCAAGGCGATACTTGGCTTAACTACCTGTAGGATTTGTAACAAACGAACATGTTATGAAGAGCAAATACCGTTTAGTCAGAATTGGCCACTGAATGACGAACAACGCTTTTGTGTCCAGATTACGATTTTAAGAAGCTCTGACGTTCACGCGAACTGAGAGCTCTTCTGATTTGATTGATTTGCGGGGGTTTAACGTTTCGAAACCACCATACTATTATGACAGACGCCGCAGTGGAGGACTTAGGGAACTTAGACCACCTGGGGTTCTTCAACGTCTGCCCAAATCTGAGCACACGGGCCTACAGAATTTTCGCCTAGATCTAAAATGCAGTCGACACAGTCGGGATTCGATTCCGCGACCTGCGGGTCAGCAGGCCGAGTACTTTAGCCACTAGACCACCGTAGCGGGGCGAGAGCTTCTCTAAAGATACTGTTATCTAATACCTTTCATTGTTTACAGACCGTCTGTTTCATCATTCTTATAGTATGAGAAGTAAAGATAAGTTTTCAAGCAATGCCCGCTACGAAATAGAATTCGCTATATTCTATTCGTTTAAACTAACGACTTTATGGTTATCGTGCACCTTTGCAGACATGCACGCAGAAATATGAAGGTGGACCAATCGAAGGATGTCCTGGCGGCTGCAAATGTTCTGGGTTTGACAGAGGACTTTCTTGGCCCAAGAAAAGCACCTGTATTAGAAATATTACGGAAAATTGATCAGAGGCTTCTAATTTATAAGGCACTAATAAAAACTGAAGCTGTCTCACTATTGTTTTAGACAAACTCTGACTACACGGAGGGTAATGCAGCATTTTCGCTGTGTTTCCATAAGACATGGTACCCTGAATATGTATCACGAGTACCATGCACAATACCAAAAGCCTACTATATCGAAATATTCACGTTAACGAAAGTTAGTCCCTCTCTACATTGTTTTTTTTTTCAAATGAATAAACCGCTGACAAGCTGTTCAGCGCTGCACTTTCTTTCTTGAGGTTACTGTTATACAAAGTTGGTATACTTTATTTTTACCTGCAGAACTCTCCAATAAATCATTCGTTGTTAACCCTATGCACCAAAAAACAAACATCACCTAAAAAAGCGTATGAGCGAAAGAAACTTCGTAAGGTTCATCATACAAAACTTCCAATAAAAAGCAAGAATGTAACAGTTACCCAACGAATGGCAGCGAAACAACATGGAAGAGAAAAAAAACAGTATACTAGGAAAAGAGAAAAGCAACAGCGGCATCGAGAATACTCGCAATCAATCGAAAGACTAGACCGACGACGTTGTGCCACGTCGCCTGCCTGTCAAGTTACCTAGCAAGCACAAATCTCGGGGGTCACTTACAACCTTCAAGGATTTTTCATAGAGATATGAACGAAGCTTTGACGCAGCCCAAACGATTTGTGGCGAGGCACTTTTTCGCTTGTGTTATAGTTTCATTCTGCCTCGGATAGCGACAAGCTAGCTTAACTGATATGTTTATCTTCTCTGTTTATCTCCTGCTTCAGAAATGCGCCGAGTCTCACGCTGGTTCGAGTGTTTGGAATTCTGTATCGGCGTATTCGTCTCAAGTATCAGAAGCGTCTGCAGCCGTCCGTTAAGCTTTCTAAATGCTTCAACTTACGCCGTTTCGCACCTGCGTTGGTCGTCGGTATTCGAAAGCTGCGTTAGTAGGTCGGTGATCCGAGAGAAGTCATTGACGAAGCGTCGATATCTGGCGCACAAGCCAAAGGATCCGCGCATAGCCTCCTTGTTGTGTGGTGGGAAGCTGATGATGGCAGCTGATTTCTGCGGACCTGGGCACACAACAAAAGTGCTGTAGATCTTCGTCGAAGTTCGAGGGAAAGACAGTGACAACGTCAAAGTAAATGAGTCAGGTCGATCTCTTGAAGCCAGCCAGTACTGTATGAATGACTCGCTGGAAAGACGTGGGAGCCCCGCATAAACCATAGGGTACGACCTTGAGCTCAAAGAGGCTGTCCGTTGTTATAAAGGGAGCTTTGTTTTATTTCCCTGTTTGCCAAAAGGCGGTCTCCAGGTCTAGCGGAAAATTTACCTCGCATTGTCATGTATCCGGGGAAAAGGGTACACGTCCTTTTTTGTGATTTTGTTTCTGTGGTGATAGTCGAAGCGGAAGCGTAAAGTTTTATCATTTTTCTTGACTAGTAAAACGGGTGACGCCCATGAACTTTTTTTGAAGGCTGGATGGTGTCATTGTGTAGCACTTCGTCGACTTGTGTCTTTATGGCCTTGCGTTCTCGCATCGGTGATCTTTACGTGTTAAAACAGTGTGGCCTAGCGGTTTCTTTTGTTAAGATGTATTGCGAGCGCAGTCGGCCGAATTCTTGACAATGATGAAAAACAGTCCTTTTATTTCCGGAGCAGAGTATTTAGCTTTTCTTGCTTATGCTTTGGAAGGCTTGCGTTGACGTCGAATGCTAGTTTATGAACTTTGTTCTTCGTAGCAGATTTCGTATACGCGGCGAGGGTGAAAATGTTGCTGGCTTTCACTATTCAATGTACACTGTGAACTGAAATAAGCCCTTAAGGTTATTTTAAGCGCGTTACGTGCGCTTTTTTCGACCCAGCCCGAAAAGCGAACTTCCTTGCAAGAGGGTGAAATGGCGGAAACCACTTTTGTACCATGATGATCGAGAATCGGGAAGTATGGGTGTTCAACCAGTCTGAAATGCGAGTGACGTGCGCACATGAAGTCTCCCTACTACTACCTCGTGTTCGTAGAGGCTGCCAGCGGTGGCCGGGACGAAGTCGTCGGTGATATCCGATTTTGAAACGGAGTAAAGATGGTGAGTAAATCTGAATGAACAATAATTGTGCGTTATTGTTTCATGTGTATGTGCGCTACTGTAACCTAATCAGTTGTGATAAGGCTCGCGCTGGGTTCAGATTCTAAAATTGTTCTCACTGGAGCAAAAGTGGCAAAACTTCCTGGAGATTCACTCGCTTCGCCACCTAAGCCACCCGAAAACTAAGCTGCGAGGCCGGCATGAAGAAATCGGTCCAAGTTTTTTGTAACGCGATGTAACGCGATAGTGGATCTTCTTTACGATTCTTGGCTGACTACCTCAACACCACCCAATCTAAATAGCCAGCCGCAGATGCAACATGACGGCAAAAGCGTCAGTGGCTCAATCCGCTCTAATTACAAACTACTCGCGCAGCTCGACGAATGGTGGGCTCGGTGGCACTGCCATGATGCGGTCCACTAATCCGCTTCTGTTCATCATGCAGATTATGACGTCCTTCGTCATGCGAATGTTGCTGCCCTTTCCCGCGGAATCAACGAGCGCTTCGTTGGCCAAGGCGAACCCGTGCACCAGCTGTGTCATCAATTTGCAAATCGGAATCGGCAACCAATCGTCCCGTTCAATGGCGCCACCAGTCCAAGCATGGATCCTCGACAAGATGCCATTCGCCCTACCGCCATCGTCAACAGCCAGCCAGCGGCCTATAAAGGAGCAGCGAATACCCCCCGCGCGCTGTGGGCTCGGTGGCACTGCCATGATGCGGTCCACTAATCCGCTTCTGTTCATCATGCAGATTATGACGTCCTTCGTCATGCGAATGTTGCTGCCCTTTCCCGCGGAATCAACGAGCGCTTCGTTGGCCAAGGCGAACCCGTGCACCAGCTGTGTCATCAATTTGCAAATCGGAATCGGCAACCAATCGTCCCGTTCAATGGCGCCACCAGTCCAAGCATGGATCCTCGACAAGATGCCATTCGCCCTACCGCCATCGTCAACAGCCAGCCAGCGGCCTATAAAGGAGCAGCGAATACCCCCCGCGCGCTGTGGGCTCGGTGGCACTGCCATGATGCGGTCCACTAATCCGCTTCTGTTCATCATGCAGATTATGACGTCCTTCGTCATGCGAATGTTGCTGCCCTTTCCCGCGGAATCAACGAGCGCTTCGTTGGCCAAGGCGAACCCGTGCACCAGCTGTGTCATCAATTTGCAAATCGGAATCGGCAACCAATCGTCCCGTTCAATGGCGCCACCAGTCCAAGCATGGATCCTCGACAAGATGCCATTCGCCCTACCGCCATCGTCAACAGCCAGCCAGCGGCCTATAAAGGAGCAGCGAATACCCCCCGCGCGCTGTGGGCTCGGTGGCACTGCCATGATGCGGTCCACTAATCCGCTTCTGTTCATCATGCAGGTCTGTAAATCTCATCCTCTTTTCGCTAAAAAAACAAGTAATTATTGTCTTGTGCAGCTACCGAGCCCGCAGTGCTGCTTTTCCATTGTTTTTCAGTGTCTTTCCGTGATTAGATCCCTATTATTGCTCTCCGGTGATATTGAAAGCAATCCTGGTCCAGATAATGCCGCGCTGCTTGCCGAAATGAAGAAGATTTCCGCTGGTCAGGCTAAGATGATCGCTGAAATGCAGGAACTAAAGAACCAATCTATGGCTACGACCGCGTTACTGGACACGTTAAGTAAAAGGCTGACGGACCTCGAGGGTAATTACCAAAGTGTGATAGCCTTGCAAGGAGACATGCAATCTATACAGGCAGACAGCGAACGTACGGCACAGCTGATCCATAAACTGGAAGCGCGTGTAGACGATGCTGAAAACAGATCTAGGCGAAATAATTTGGTTTTCTACGGCCTTCCAGATCCGTCTGCATCAGAGCCATCATCAGATTCTGAAAAAATTATTTTACGTCATTGCTCAGATTACCTAAAGGTACAGCTTGAGCCCAAGGATATGGAGCGAGCACACCGAATTGGTCGGCATTCCTGTAACCGCAAACGCCCAATTATAGTAAAATTTGTGTCTTATAAAACGAAGGAAGCTGTTCTTTCAAAAGGGCGTAACTTCAAAGGCACTGACTTTAGCGTCGCAGAAGATTTTTCACCAGCTGTTAGGAACGCCCGTAAACACCTTGTCGCCTTCGCTAAAGATAAATCTGCACCCTATTCCTTGCGTTTCAAAACGCTGTTCATGGGCCCAAAGCGGTACGTATACGATGAAGCTTCTCAAACAGTCAAAGAAGCATAGCAACCACAAATCGAGACAAAATTAATCCGTCGTCCGAAACCAACAGGCAAGTCACGTCTTCCCATCTCAGTAATCTTCACTAATATACGCAGCTTCATTTCAAAACGTGAACATGTGTCCAACCTTGTGCTGACATCTAAAAGCAACATGTTAATTCTTACCGAAACTTGGCTTAGCGACCACATTTCAGACTCGGAAGTACTGACAGATTTGCCTAATTTCAGTCTGTTTCGTGCTGACCGTCCGAATGCACGAGGCGGAGGTGTCCTCATAGCTGCCAGCCAGGAACTATCGTGTTCTGTTCTTAGTATCAGGTCGAACTTAGAACTACTTTTCATTCATTGTCACGCCGCTCCACAATCAGTACTTGTGGGCGTTTGCTATAGACCCCCCCACAGTAGCCCTGCTTTTGCCATTGAGCTAAACAATGCACTCTTCGAAATAACATCGAAGCACACCAAGGCTAGCCTTCTCCTTTTCGGAGACTTCAATTTTCCAGACATTAATTGGCACAACTTATCCCCCCACTTAGTAAACGAGACGGAGGTAAAAAACTTTCTTGACGTTTGTCTTGATTTTAATCTTAGTCAACTAGTGTCTCAACCAACGCGTATCACGGAAAACACAGCTAACGTTTTAGATTTAATACTAACAAACCAACCAGACAAATTATCATCGATCGCCTACCTAAAAGAAATCAGTGATCATAAGGTCATTCACGCGTCCTTTAACTTTGGGGCAGTTCCGCGCTTGAAAGTACAAAAAACTATACATCTTTACAAGAAAGCAAACTACAAAGCTATGTACGATAACCTGTGTGAGTTTTTAGCTTCATTTGAAACGTCTTTCAATGAACGCACTATCCATACAAATTGGCAAATATTTAAAGAAAAAATAAACAGCCTAGCAGACAGATACATCCCAAAGATAGCGATAGGAACGCAACCAGAAAAACCATGGTTCAGCAATTCTTTAAAAAGGTTGGATAACAAAAAGAAACGGTTATACCGAGCAGCAAAAGGTACCACAAATGTATGCGCATGGGATAAATATTACACAGCGGAACGCGCATACTTATCAGCTGTCCGGGAAGCAAAAAAAACGTACTTTCACGAAGACCTGCCCAAGATGCTGGTCAACAATCCAAGGAAATTTTGGCAGGTGATTAATCCTCGAGATATAAACAGCAACACGCTAATTAACGAAGACGGTGAAACGGTCGACGACGTGGAGTGCGCTAACATTTTCAATGCAGCTTTCGCGTCAGTATTCACCAAAGAAGTTAGCTTACCATTTCCTTCTACAGCGACAAGCACACCTAATACCATGCCAGGTATAACTTTCCATGTTGATGGTATTTCCTCTTTAATTGACAATCTCAAACTATCATCTTCAGCCGGAGTAGATAACATAAACTCAAAAGTGTTAAAAAATACTAAAGATATCAGTGCTGCTTATTTATGTCTATTGTTTTCTCAGTCACTTTCCACAGGCACCATACCTCATGACTGGACGGTGGGAAGGGTTGTTCCAATCTATAAATCAGGGAACAAGAATTCCCCACTTAACTATCGCCCCATTTCACTTACAAGCGTACCTTGCAAAATCATGGAACATGTCATTTATACAGAAATCATGAAATTTTTAGACTCGAATAAATATTTTCATCCTTCACAGCACGGATTTCGCAAAGGGTTTTCTTGCGAAACCCAATTGGCAGCGTTTCTGCATGATCTTCACACAAATCTCGATACTAACCTACAGACAGACGCGATATTTTTAGACTTTGCGAAAGCGTTCGATAAGGTACCACATCAACGATTGCTACTAAAACTATCTTTGGCAAATGTACACCCCGACGTCTTACGATGGATTGAAGCATTCCTTAATAACCGCTCACAGTTTGTCCTTATTAACAACAGCACCTCTGACTCCCTGCGTGTAACTTCCGGTGTTCCTCAAGGATCTGTTCTCGGGCCTCTCCTCTTTTTAATATATATTAACGATCTTCCTGGTCATGTAACCTGTAATATTCGCATGTTTGCGGATGATTGCGTCATTTACAAAACCATTACTAATACATCTCACCAAATTTCTCTTCAGGCAAATATTAATCGTCTGCAACAATGGTGTGACCATTGGCTAATGACACTAAACCCCGCTAAGTGTAAAGTTGTGACATTCTCCCGTCGACGTAACCCTCTGTTCTATTCATATTCAATCAATAACATATCATTAGAAGCTTCGCCCTCATACAAATACCTCGGTGTTACCCTAACTAAAGATTTATCTTGGAACGCACATATCACTAACGTCATCTCATCTTCTAATAAATCACTTGGTTTCCTTAAACGCCACCTAAAACAAGCCCCAAAGCATGTTAGATTACTAGCCTATCAAACCATAATCCGCCCTAAACTCGAATACGCATGCGCAGTATGGAGCCCCCACCAAACATATTTAAGCAACGCTCTCGAAACCGTGCAAAACCGTGCTGTAAGGTTCATACACTCTCAATATTCATATCATGTCAGCGTGTCTTTATTGCGAAAGGACTTAGGTCTGCCGACCCTTGCTTCTCGTCGCCGTGTTTTATCACTATCTCTTTTTCATAAGTTTTATCATTGTTCGCTCAATCAAACGCCGTACATTATTCCCCCTGGCAGAACGTCGCATCGAACTGGGCACATCAACCATGTGGGCCGCCCCCGCACTCGTACTACTACCTTTTCAGGTTCTTTTTTCTTTCGCACAGCCATGGATTGGAACAGCCTGCCTCACCAAATTGCCGCCCTAACCAGCGCACCCGCATTCATGCAAGAGATATCTCATCATTTTTCAGAATAACAATTACTGGATGTCATTTTTCATCTTTCCAACTGATTGTATATACCACAAAATCATGTAAACCATATTTCCACGTCATGTTTAATAATGCTTATTCAAATGTCATTTCTAACAATGTATAATGAACATATGTAAACCCACCCCTTATGTAATGCCCCTGTTGGGCTTTTAAGGTAATAAAATGAAATGAAATGAAATGAAGCTTGACGGCCTACACGATGACGCATTCATCGAGAACCTAGTTGGGCATACGATTGCCGAAAACACTAGTAGTAGACGTTGCAGGAGCAGCGAGTCGGCATGCCCCAACGTGTAGTTTTTAAGAACAACCGTCTGAATCCGGCGCCACCACTAATGATGAAGAATATTGAAGATTGAAGAAGAAGATTTTTGTTTATTGTCTCTTTTTCATTTTCACCAAATACATGCATGAATGTCTGGATTCTTAGCCTATTGGCTAGTAGTGGATCCATTAAAAACATAATACAAATATATCAGAGGCTATGTATGTACAATCACATGTTTGGGGGAAATGTAGTATATACAGGTGTTCAAAAAATTGTCCATAAAAATGGACAATTTCATGTGTTCGCTCGTGCGGTTTCTGCTGGCGTATGTCCCCAAACAATGTTTCAAAAAGTGCGAGCTGCGTCTTCACAGTACTTCGCGTAAACACTGGATTTGGTACCGATCTTAGCGCTCGGAAAGCAGCGGTGGCCATAGCGTTCCTTAAGCCTGTTTCACATGCGAGCGATTTTGCTTCAAGAGCAAAGCGACAATCGGCGCGCGCGCCCAAAACAAGTTTCTACACTCTAAGACAAAAGGGTGTTAGTTGTGTGGCTCGTCATTATGGGGAATAATAGGGCTGCCACAACCATTAATCCCTTCAAAGGACTAACAGCACCGGGTCCAACACTTAGTCTCCTCAAGAGACTAACATTTATTCCTGACATTTACACCTTGCTGGGTAACCGTTAGTCTCACAGTTAACCCTGAAGAACTAACGTTTAGTCCTGACATCTGCACCTTACACAGCAACTGTTAATCCCCACATTCACACCTTACCGGGCAACCGTCAGTCCTCACGGTTGCACCTTGCCGGACGAACGGTTGAATGACTCAAATACTCTAATCGCTGAACTTTTTGTCCCCAGTTCAAATATTCTTTTTTGCTTATTTTTCTCCAGCTCTAACTTTTTTCGCCTGTTTTTCTGCGCAGTGAGCAACGAATTCTGCAACAAAGTCCGCGCGAAAAATAAGTTAGCCATCTATGTATAACTGCTTTCACAGTCACGGCAACAACGAAAGACAAAAGTGAGACATGGAAACTTTTTTATTTTTCTACATACACATGAAGTTTCCCCATTCTTTTAAGTGAATTCATGGTGAAGTGTACAAGTCCAGTCTCGTTGCCAAATCTTGTCCACTCCTTGGGGAGCTCCTCCAACGGAAGCGATAAATGACATTCATTGCAGACGCCAGCGCACGCAGCCTTCTGCCTGTTGTGTTTCCACGGCTGCACGTACAATAATATAGTAAAAATGGTTAGGTACACGTAACAGAAAATGAGGATGCACGCATATGAAAAGTACGTGCACATTAATATAAAAACAAGCGGTCAAATATGACACACAAATAAATTTACCTTCACATCTCGCACAGTCCTTCTGAAGCTGCTCTGACGAAAGAGATGGAACATGGGCATCGCAGACGCCAGCGGACTGTCTTCAGCACGGTGTATGCCCACGGCTGCACAATAAGTGTGTAAAATAGCGAGTCACACTTGACAGAGGATGAATACAAATGCATATGAGAAATACGTGCAAGGTGAAATGAATACATATGTGAGATATGACATGCTAATAATTTCACCATGATGTCACACATCGTCAAAGACTCATTTTGATCCCCGTAGCGCAGCCGTTTAGGAGCGGTGGCCGCAGTCACAACTCCGCGAACCACCGTGCCGCTAACGAGTCGGCGAGTTCTAAGCGAGCGACGTCGTTCAGCTCGAGCAAGTGAACGCGAGACAAACACGGCACTGCACACGGAGTGTCTGCAGCCAGCGAACTTCGAACAAGAAAGCGAGCGTACGTTTGGCCGCCACAACGAACAGCGCTGAGCTGGTTCTGAGCTAGCACAAAAGAAATCGACGGTAATGCGGCCCTTTTCCACAAACTCGAGCGAGTGCAGCGCGCAAGTGCGAGTCCGCCGCCGCGGCCAACGGATTGTGCCGAGGTGCTTGTGACCGACTGACGGGGAAGCCAACTGTAATGGTGACCAATTGTCAGTGAGTTCCGACGCTAGCGAAAGCCCAGCTAGCCCGTGCTGGTGCACTTACAGCGCGCGACATACACCAATTAGGCTCTTTACGAGAACCCGCAACGTGCTTTCGACGACTCCCAACAGAACGACGAGGTCTCAGCCCAATATTGTCAGCACGGAGCTCATCGCGTCGCCGAAGACAGGCGAGCACTCGATGAGCGAGCTTACGGGAGGCCGACGGCAATGGCGGCCCATTTCCAGGCAGCCGCAAAGCACAGGCGAACTGCCGACGCCGAAACTGACATTCGCAATGCATTTCATGCGTGCGATATACAACACGACCGAGCCCGTTGCCGGCAAGCGCGATCCGTATCGCACACGCGACAAGTAGAGTAGAATAAAGAATGATAACCTGCTTGCCTAGAGTCCAGCGCCGTTTTCTGCCCTGAGTCGGACTGAAGTATATATCCGATAGGCCTGTTCTTCTCGGCCGCCATATTGGCCTTCCCAACTGTTGCTGTCGTGTGTTGGTCATGACTATCTTGCAGCCAGAGATATACGGCGCGGCGTGGTGACCTGTCAAGGCTTGCTCCAGAACTCATGGGTGCAGCGAAACGCTAAAGCAGCAAGCAGCCCACGCTCATCTAAGCGTACACACAAGCACCATGTCGTAATTCTTAGATCGTGGAATCCAGGCGACTGTGGTCAAGCACCCCGAGCGCGACGCTACGCAACCACCACCGGCAAAATACGGCGAATGACTGAGCCAGCAAAGGAGAAGAAGGACATGTGTTCTGTGGAAAATGAGTACTGGTCACCTTGGCAACGCTTTTCGCGCTGCCTCTAATGCCCGGGCGGTTCATCTCTAGTGGAGTGTAAGTGGTTTCGCGCCGCACGCTTTGCTCTGTGGTTGCTCCTCAACGGTGTATTCATTCATCTCGTGCGCCTATTGGGCTCCATTACTCCATTTTTGGGTAATTTTGCCTTAGAGTGTACAGCGATGGCTGGTCGCTCTAGTGAAATTTGCCGGAGTTGCGAAAATTCGCAAGTGGCAGAATTGGCAGAACGACCAGTGACGTCGTTTGACACGTGATGCCAGGGGTGGAATAGAGGAGTGAACGCGCGCGCCGAGAGGAAGTGGCTCCGCAGAACAACCCGCTCTGACTGAGTACCAGACGACATCCGTCCATTCCCCCGCTCAAAATTGTCTCGCACTGCCTTCAAAGAGTTTCCCAGTGCAGAAGTAGTGAAATGTCCTTTTCTCTCGTATCTCAAGGTGAAAGATTTCCGCAACAAGCACAAGTGCATTCTTTGGAAAGAAAATGCCGAGCTCCTTGAAGGAGTTGCACACTTCTATAAAGTAAATGTCGTTGTCGCTTGAACTGCCCATGTTCACTGGTGAAGTCGAAGTGCCACTCTTTTTCTTACTTAACCTGGCTTACTTTACCTGGCGCGTAATTACGCGCTGCAATTGTGCAACTATGTCTCTTGTCTCGTTCAGTTAGACAACAATATTTACACTGGACACCCATTGCACAGTATTTGGTACTGAGCTACCCATTACCTTTCTAACCACACATGCCCTTAAAAGTGCATGTCAGTACGATTAGTCTGAACTGCAATAAGATATTTGAAAGCACAATGCCAAGGATCACATCGCTTTGAATAAAAAGAATAGAAAGAAATGACCCCACGCTGTTGTGCTAGGTATCGCTGCATATACCATTGTTCTCAATATTGTGTCTCAAATCTGTGATCGTACCTGCACGTTCGATCTTTTTACGACTAACTACATCAACTTCCAGTTGCGGCAAGCCCACGCATACTGGGTCAAACTTTTCAGCAAGTCATTATTCTTGTGAAAGTTGTTACGGATGACAAGTAAACCGAATGACCTACCCTTGCCCTTGATCGCCTACTGTTTATCAGCTGATGCGTGAGATAAAGGATGCCTGTTGGTGTTCCCAAAAGCACTCATTCCTAAAAAAGAATTTATGCACCAAAGGGTAGCCGTCACAATACACGGCAGATGACATAAGTGCATACAGTATGGAACACTGGTAACTCTAGACAGCTGAAAAGTGCTAGAAGTCACGGTAGCAATGTTAGAAAAATAGGCAGGGAAAAACACTTGCCGTCAAATCTGCATAATGAAATTTTCCACGATGTTTATTCACAAAGTAAAAACCATTTTCTAATCTTTTAGTACTCGCATGTCAGACTGAAGAGTTGTGTGCACAGCACAATCTGCTACTTCTCATCGAAAGCACTGAAGTGAGTGATCTAGCTCATTAGTCATCTGCTTGCCGGGGAACGCAGACAACGATGTTGACGAATATTGTTGCTCTTGCCTCTTGTGGCGTTCACAGTGTATTAAGATTTGTGCATGCAAGAGGCTTTCGCAATTTACGGACCATTGTGCCTAATTCATGGACGAACTGTGAGGAGTGAAACAAATAAGTGCCTTAACCCGGTGTTGGGATCTCCAAAATGGCTTCGCAAATGTGTGCGACAAAGAGTGAAGCACCACGCCAAGCATTCAGACCAACCAAACTGTTCAAGTGGACAGGATATTGCAATAGATTGAAGACTAACATTTAGTCGTTTGTAAGACAAAGTTCACCTTGTTTGTCTCACTACACTTAGCACAGCTGTTGCCGATATGCCCAGATATTACGAAGCTACGTTTCAATTATGCTTACCGACGAACTAAAACACTAAAAGACATCAAGTGGATGAGTTTTCTTCGACTGCTACCAATAAACCATCAATGATTTGTTTTCGAAAACTGCTGCATAGGTGACGACGCTTCATAATGTACGCAATCGCAGACACAACACAGTGAGGGCAACACTCATTTTCACAAAAACAAAAAAAATCAAGCAATTAGCTCACTCCTGTTGGAAAATGATGTGATGGCTACCATTTTCCAAGTCAAAAGTGCATTTTAAGTGTTTAATTTCATGCAATGTGGGCCATATTACATATGAAATATACTGTGAAACACTCACCACAGTAATAAGTAGGATAAACATGGATGACGTCACAAACTCTCATCTATATTCGGCTGCCTACATGACAACATGCATCTTTGCTACACAATCAAAATCATTGGGAAGATGAAATATTTTGCTAGGGAACACTCATTGCTCGCCCTACTGTCCTGAGTCAGCACCATGCGATTACTTTCTCTTCTTTCAAATGAAACAGTGGCTCGGGGTTTCATTTGAAGAGTGAAACATTTAAGAACACCGTTCGCAACCGGTTCAATTACAAAGTGGCAATATTTTACTGAGATCAAATAAAGAAACTACTGCGATGATACGAGAACTACTAAGAAGGTAGCAGTGATTCTGTATAAAAGTGAAGTAGGTTTTTGCTAAACTAAGCCCACCAATAAACACTTTTTCTAATGAATATTTGCTTGCTTGGAATCAAATGACCCTTGCATATTGAATGACCTTCAAAGCTTTTATGCTGAGTTTTTTGTGCCAATGATGCATAGTCATGCAAGACTCTGCTCAAACGATGAACATTGGCAGAAGCCAAATTCACGTTTTATTCCTCAATGCTTCCCAACTGTCCGCCTCAACCTTAACACAGGTATCATACAAAACTAGTCCTTTTGGCAGCATGTTTCACAGCAATATCAAGGATGTACTGTTAGCAGACATTTGAATAATCAACATGTACAAACATTAGCCAACTCTGAATATACCTACAGAGTGAACTCATTCATTGTTCTGTTAAAAATTATTATACCTTTAAAATGACTTGTCATGTGTCAGGTCTCCTATATTGAACAAATAATTTTACATTAAAAGACTATTATTTGAACTCAGTTAAAAACGCATAGTCCTGTGTATTTGTATGGGGGGAATCTCTCAATAATTTGAACATGCTGGTATCCACAACAGCTATTACAAACTGGAAGCTCTTGGTTGTTTCGGGCACAACCAGCAGTAGGATGCCGAAGGCCAAGCCTCAGTGTACGTTAAATCACCAAAAAGTGCATTTCATGTTGCAGTGGAATTGTGCCGGTATTGTTTCTCGCTTGAATGAACTACACCTGTTTTTGAGAGATTATCAAATTGCGATCTTAGCTCTGTCGGAGGCCGGATTACCGAGACAACGATCACTCACTGGATACGTCACTCACAAGAACCCCACCATAACGACTTTCCTAAATGGAAGCGCCGCTGTGTATATGCGGAGAGAGATACCACACGTAGCACTCAATGTGGCAGACTTGTGCACAGCTGTTATAGAAGTTTGTGTGATCAGGGCACAGATAGAAAACTGCAAAGTCAGCATTGCATCGGTGTATGCGTCTCCTCGCAAGAAAATTTCCATAGAAATGTTTTTGGAAGACCTGTACGTCTCATCGTTGCCCAGCTCCGCGCATCATTTGTGGTGATTTCAATGCGCATCACACGTCATAGGGGGACAAGAGTTCGGATGCACGTGGAAGTTGTCTGGGAAAGGCTATTGATGATCTAGACTTATGCATTGCTAATTGCTGGCAATGTAACATTTTTGAGGCTCCCAGCATGTATAAATATTATTAACTTGACGTTACAATTAAGTGACGTTCAATTCACGTGTTGCATAGCTCCGAACAGAATTCGCAGTGATCATTTCTCAATATTGATCAATGTTCCTGGCTACCATTCCACGGTAGCTAAATCCTGCACAGTAACTGATTGGGACCGCTACCGAGAGCATCTGAATCACCAATCCGGAGATATGTTTCATGATATGCTGGCGAGCAAAGCGGCTGCAACCAATGTACTTAAGCTACCTGCACATTTTCCAGCCCCGGACTTGAAGATCCGTAATTTGTGTGCGGCCAGAAGAAGGACAGAGAAAAGGCGTATACGAAGAGGTGGATAACCTGCTAGCAAAACTCAGTTCAACAGACATAATGCAGCAATACGGCGATACAGCAACAAACTTCGGAGGAAGCAATGGGCAACGTTTTGTGAGAGTTTAGGTGTATTTACTCAACTGTAAAGGATATGGCGAGTAGTGAATGGGGTCGGAAGCACGTCCGAGCCTTTGAGACAATTTATTGCCCTCGCGTTATCCGAAAATATATCAATGCCGTCTCTAGCCGAAGAGACTGCTGACGTGTATGTAATTGGAAGAGAAAATGAACCACGTTACCCACTTCAGCCTCATTCTACATCTGCCATCGACGCACCTTACACGCTGCGGGAACTTACATCAGCCATAAGTTGTCTCCGTCGACGCTGTGCTCCTGGACCTGACGGAATTACAAACCAAATTATCTCAAATCTGCCTGCAGAAGTGTAGATCAGGCTTCTGATGCATTTCAACAATGTTAGCGAGTCGGCGAACATTCTTCAAGCCTGGAAAATAGCCTGGGTTGTGCCAGTACTGAAGCCAGGTAAAGACAGAACAGAACTGGCCTCTTACAGACCAGTATCATTAACTTCGTGCGTAGCGAAGCTGATGAAGAAGCTGGCCTGTGTTCGGCTGACATGGTGGATGGAGAATCACAAGACCCTTCCAGCATGTATGACTGGGTTTCGGCAACGGTTGAGTGCACAGGACAACATATTGGACTTGTGAGTCACATAGAACACCAAAAAGCATAAGGCTTTTCAACTCTAGCAATATTCCTGGACGTTTCAAAAGCATACGACCACGTGTTCCAAGGTGCGATGATTTGTGGTCTTGCATCCATGGGAATAATGGGGCACCTTTTACGCTTTGTTCAGGTGTTTCTTAGTGATCGCTTGATGCAGGTGAAGTTAAGGACAGTGCTCAGTAGCTCAAGGAAAATCACCGGAGGAGTGCCACAGGGCAGTGTCCTGTCTCCGATGTTGTTCAATGTGGCCATGACTGGTTTACCTAATGCTCTCAAGGCTGTGACCAACACAGTACAAATATCAAGTTATGCCGACGACATATGCATCTGGCTTTCTGGATATCAGCATAAGCGATTGGAAATGATTGGCCAAAGAGCACTACACTCCGCAAACCTATCTTCAATCTTTTCGGCTAACACTATCAGCTGAAAAGTCTCAATTCATGCTATTCCCAGGTATGCGAAGACGAGAAACATGGATAAAAATATTACTTCCAGGTGCATCAATTAAGCAAGTTATGTCCATGAGGTTCCTTGTAGTCACACTACACAGCAGGATGAATTGGCGACGAGCAGTGGACAAGACGATGTCAGCGCTGATACCCCGTGTAAACATTCTTCGAAGGATGGCAGGAACAAGCTGGGAGAGTCAGCCAACATCAATGATAAAGTTACACGAGGCAGTAATTGTTAACCATGTGCTTTTCCAATTGCCTCTGATCTCTCCGAGTGAGTCATAGTATGAACGGCTGGTAAAACTTCATCGTAAAGCCCTCAGAGTTGCTTTGAGAGTGTCAAAGTTTGCAGCGAGCGTAAAGGTGCTTCATGAAGCTCGTCTTCCGCCATTACGTCTTCTCGCCTCTCAACGACTGCTGACACAGCTTTGCCGACTTGGCACATCGAGCCCAGGACGAGCACTACTCAGTCGCCTTCGGCGGCGCACAGAATCCCGAGCTTTCGAGGCCCTCAACAACCTTCGCCATCTTATCATCGATTTCCCCAAACAAAACACCTTCGACAAGACCCACCTTGGTCATATGAGGATGTCGACTGCCAGGTGACGATTCCACGGATACAAAGCAAGCATTCCACACCCACAGCAGAAATACTTTCTTTGGTACTTGAATATATTGAAGAAAAGTACGCCGATCATTTGAAAATTTTCACCGATGAATCAGTCGACAGAGTGCGCGGAGCAAGCGCTACAGCGTTTGTGATCCCATCTCTAAAGGTTTCCTGGGCAGCGAGACTTGAGTGTGTTGTTTCATCGACAGCATGTTAAAGCGTGGCAATTCAGGCAGCCCTGAAAAAACTGAAGTTTTGTAGGCAGCAACAAGTCTTGCTGTTCTCGGACAGTAAGTCGCTTTGCAGCGGCTAAAACATGGATTGATTTTGGATTGATGCACTCAAAGATCTTTGCAAATCCTTAAAGACCTGCATGGCATGGGTATAAACATTACGTTTCAATAGATTCCATCACATGCGGGTATAGCGGGTAATGAGGCGGCTGACAGAGTTGCCAGGAGTGCTCTGGAGCTTACACAACAAAGAAGGCTCCCAAAGACAATCAGCGTATCTTACGAGAAGCTGTAAACAAGCATTTTCACTCGTTATGGCTGACGCCTCACCAGCCATGTGTGACACAAGGGCTATCAAGGGAAGAGGCCTGCTTGCTTCATCGCATTCGAACGAGATCAGCGCGTACACCAGCATGGATTCACAAGATCAGACTGTCCGCGACGCCCTTGTGCCTGAAGTGCAAAGAAAACGGTGATATAGAACACTATTTGCATAAGTGTTGTGCGCTTAAGAAGGAACGGCAAGGTTTATTCGAGGAACTGCAACAGTTAGGCTCACCATGTGACAGCGTGACTGATATTGTGTTTCGGCGTGGTTCCTCAATCTTCAGAAAACAAGTGTCGCAACTTCTCTTGAAATTTTGATTGCTACAGACCTCGAAATTGACTGGTGATAGGTGACAATTATGTTTTTGTATAGTTCAGCGACATAGAGTACCGGCACAGTACTGCACGTGGAATAGCACAAAGGCCACTGTCTTATGCAGGGTTACGTCACGCTATAAACGAACTTTTTTAAGAACCTGCTCGTGATTAGTTAAAAAACAAACAAAAAACACAGCTTCATTTACCAAAGAGGAAACCGGGCGAGGCAATTGCCTGCAAATTATGCAAGGCTAGATCCGCCGGCTACCTACATCATCCTTAACTTTAACCTTAACCTTAACCTTAACCTCTTGTTTTTGTAGCTGCTTGCACAAGTCTGGCCAGAGTGATCACAGTATTTTCTAAAATCAAACCAGACTAAATTTAGTAAACGTGGAAAACAACCAAACAGCAGCATTTCTAAGCAGAGAAGATTTCGGATGCCCGCCTGGAGCCCTTGGACAAGTTATGAATGATGGTCATAGCGCCATAGTTGAAGAAGTGAAAGTGAACGCAAATTACTGATTACTTCTCATTTTGATTGCGTTAACTCTGTCACGTAAACACACGTGTTTCGAAGCACAAATATTAGAACACGTTTCAACACTAAGGCTTACTGCTTGCATGAATGTCAGTGCTTGTTTTTGGTATATCACGGGCCTGATTACACCCACTTCCGGGCAAAGATCTCTCCCGTGATCGGCCAATCAAATTGGTCGTGTGCTTTTAGCTGCCACGTTATACGTACAAACTTTTAATCTCATTGGCCCACCTAACCTTCTGTCATCACTTCGTGCGTGTTTTCCTTCTCTGTTAATCCAGTAGGGGACCCTAACGACCAGCAACTATCCTGCCTGCGTACTACTTGCCCGGCTCATGTCCATTTTTTCTTTTTGGTTTAAACTATGATATTGTTAACACCGATTTGTTCCCTGACCCGATCTGGTGTCTTCTTGCCTCTGACATCTATTATTTTACTTTCCATCGCTCGCTGCATTGTCCTAAATTTAAGCTGAATTCTCTTTGTATGCCTCCAGGTTCCTGCTCCGTAGGTGAGTTTGGGCAAGATGCAGCAGCTATCAGCAACTTCCTCTTGAGGGTTAGTGACAGATTATTATTCATGATTTGAGAATGCTTGCCGAATGTGGTTGACCCATCCTCAATTTTTAGTTATTTTACTTTCAATAATCTGTTCCGCAATTGCTACCTCTGCAAGTGATGTCTCGCTTAATAAAAGAACGAGTTCTCGCACAGTTTCTTTTTTTAAACTTTGACAGTGTCACTCCCCACATGCACGCGGTATCAGTAATTTTGTGTTAACACTACTGTAGCTGTACCTACCACAACCTTGTAACAGTCTTTACATTCACAGCAATATTCTGTACGCCGTGTGAAAACGAAGTTCTGATAAATATGCCCTCCTACAAGCCCATTTGTTACCTAGTTATATGTGGTACTTTATGCAAAGTTTGACACGTAGAGTGAAGCACAGTATGTGCACCTCATCACATGCACTGTCCAAGAAATTTGAAACCTGTATCTTTTCTCTAAACTGAGTAATTCATGAAGCAAACAACATAATGTGCACCCTACTTTGTACAGCTTTTACATACCGTAAAATATCTCTGCTTTATTAGTAAAGGCATCCCTTTGTCTATTTGGAATATTGGTGGTACGTGGGGTTGTCACTATGGCAACTGTTAAGCTTATTATGACTGGATGTGGGTAACATGGAAATAAATGGTCTCTCTTCAGTCCAGTTTTCTGAGAAGAAAAAAAAACAGAGTCATGAGCAAGGTAAGACAGAAATGGTTGAACAAAATATGTTCAATAAATAAAGTGTGTTCGACCATTCCTTACGAGGACTTTGGCTGTTGAGCTTGCTTTCAGTGATGACACATTCACCGATCACTTGAGGTATGTTCAGAGCTATGAGGCATCCAGGCGTACACTGATATGAGCAGTTCCTTGGAGGCTGCGATTGGGCTTTATTGAAAAAGACAGTTTTGATTACTCTGGTAAAAGCGTGAACGAATTTCTGATGCATCATAAAGAAGATTGTATATGGGAACACTGCTTATTAGAAAGGTAGTGAGGGCATAACATAGCTGTTTATGTGAATTTGTCTTGTGGATGGCATTATAATAAAATTATTTTAGTTTCGTTCTTCAAAGGACAAAGCTAGGTAACTCCCCAACTGTATGGACATATATAAGTTCATGCAAATGTAATATGCTTTGTTTTAAACTTACAAAAAATGTACAAACACGTTTATGTAATAAAGGTCCACTTGGCTCTACTATGCATTAAATTTATGAGCATAATATTGCAGCAGACTCAGTTTGAGCAGATACAGGTACAACTTATGCTGCGATCTGTATTACAAATTTTAGCAGTAAGGATATTTTCAGCAAATGTGACAATAAAGTATACAATCTCAAAGATTTATAATGTGTGGATCTGATTAGCTGTACAAGTCAAAAAGCCTAATGAAAGGACAAAACCCTAGTGTATGCAAAAGGGCCGTGTTTAGGCGCAAAACAGAGCATTTTCATTCACCGGCTAACAAGCTTACAATGTGCATGATTATTCAGTCTTCCTATGCAGTCTCCAAACGATTTTCCGACATTGAATTTCCACGCTGGAGGCGGCGCAGTTGGACATCGATGAAGGACAGCAGCTGACATGATTCACAGCCTTTAGACACGTTCGCTTCGTCGTAGCGGCCCGCAAAAGTTTGGCACACAAGCTCGCATTGATATATCAAAGCAGAATTAAAAGAAAGTTTTATAATACGAGTCGACAAAAAGTACCGTGACTAGCCGCGGTACAATTTGAGCAAAATAACTGACAGATACGCAATCAATGCCAAGGGGCTGCCGCTTTTCGAACGTCAAGATAATCTCAATACTTAAACTCAAACAGTCACCGCTCTTGTATTAACAGTAAAAATGATACAAAAATCTTTATTTTATTTTTATGAATAACGACACGGTAACTACTGTAATAACGGTGTTTTGATACATCCTGAAATAGAAATTTTAGCCACGTCGAGCGCCAATAACAGAGAAAATGCACACTACATTATCCGACTGCTAAAGGAGGAATTAGTTGCTCCCCTATACGCGCACACGACAAAACTCGCCGCGGTCATTTTTTTTGTCCTCTACGGCCATCGCGGGAACTTGAGAGTTTTCGGGGTTTGCGTGGCGCAAGAGCAGCGGTAGCAGTGGCGCTTGTAAAACGAACGCGCGTCCGTGCGTCATCCCGCCGCTCATCGCCGCGACTGCCGCCGCTCGGTCGCTCGTTTGTGAAACAGCATTGAGGCGCATAACAAATGTGAAAATTTCCAACGCGCACAGACGTAGTTTTCCGGCCGCTCTGGGTAGTGGCTAGAAGGAGAGGTGTCAGCATCGTCCCGGCTGCGCCTTGAAAGGAGGCGTGCTGGTATTTCATTCCGCCTTCGCAGCGGCGTGCAAGTCGCCGCCGTGATCGGTCGAGAGTGCTCGCCAGCCGCTAGCGCAGCACTTGTGGTCGCTTCCTTGTGTGCTCGCAAGTCACAACGTCTGCGCTTTGCCTGTTCAGACTTGTTCAGGATCAATACGTGCCAATGTGACCTTGCCAGAGTGATGGGTAAAGAGCAAAGACACTGCTTTGCACCCTGACGCAATGCGGGATATGTTTTGGTCCGCAAACGAAAAAAGAAAGCGTGTCTCTTCTCTGCTCTCGCCAACGATGAACGGCGCAAGGCCTGAGAACGTGTGATTCCTCGCGCTGTTAATCCACTGGAAAAAAATGTGTTGCGTGCGAAGCTCATTACGACAAAATTCATTCAACGTAGCTACAAGGACGTTATCAATGGGTTGTTAGTAATTTGAAAAAAGCTGTATCTAAAGAGGGTGGGTTCCTGAGTGAATAAACTGCCAAAGGATTCCACGTCACTTTATCGAGCGCACTCTCCACCCGGCACTATGTCATAAAACCTTGGCCTATAAATACTTGATGACATCTCGCCTCTGCCAAGACGCACTTAAACTCCTTTTGGAATTCTGAATCAAGTGTCTCGCTCGAATGATCACCCTTCGCTGACAAAATTTTTGATCTCTGTGAGTTGCCTCAGTTTTTACAGTTTGGCACAGTTACCCTTCAGTGGAAACCCACCTTCTGGAATTATGAGCAGCCTTCGATGTCCGGGCATCCACAATAATTCAATCAAATAGCAGAATAAGCTGGGTGAGCTGCTAGATGCGGGATACCTGAATGAGGTTCATAAAATGATTGTTGCTTGTGAAGCCCTCCCTGAGCACACTGGTCTCATTGGATGCAAACGTGACTCCCGAATCATTTATTACGTCACTGGCTATGTGGCCTGCAACATGGTGAAAAATATGAAGTGCAACAAATGTAGCAGGTTCTTGCTTCACTCTGAGAATTCCAGCTTGCTTCTGGTAGAATCATGCATTCTGTACCCGCCCGAGTCCTCAACAGGCCCGGTTAAAGCTACGGAAGATGCATTAACCTAGTGCTTCAGTTTCAACAAGTTGAAAAGCGACAGCATAACAGACCTTATCTCTTGCTTGTCTGTGAAGAAGCTAAATATAGTCGGCTGTGAACCACACAAACTGGAAGTGACAAATCAGACAATTAGATTCCTTATACTGACCAGAATGCATTTTCTCGTTGCCGGAGAAAATACGTCCAATCAAAATAAATCAAGAAAAATTAATTTCTTAAAGTTGAGACGTATGACCTAACTCTCATGGTGTTAACTCAGTGAACAAAGTTTTATTTTATGTTATTGTGCATTACTAAATTTGTGTTGCTTCTTGTGATTTCACTATTGTCTTGTCCACATTGTTACGGTTCTCCCATTAAGAACTTTGATGTCACTGTCTGGCTGTGTTTCACATATGCGGAAATCAGTTTTTTTCGTCGAGTGGTTTATGATTGTATCTATGTTTGCCAATCAAATGTCAATGTCATGTGTGTATGTATACACATTGTATCGTTGTATATTTACTGTTCTTTTTAGTTGCCTTATTAACTTGCTTCAGTATAACTAGAACTTCTCACTAACTTAATGCATTTGTGGTGTGTGTTTATTTTTTATGATGTTTTTTACTCTCTTTATTATAAATGTCTTGCTTGTAAAATCAACCTTGATTGTGCAATTCATAAAAGTAAGGCTTGCCGATACCTTTAAATGCATCGAGACTTCACGAAGAACACTGCTGCATAGAAATGAAAACTGAAAGGACTTTGTTTTGGTGTCAAGTTCCGGGCAAGTCACTTGATTCTTTATGTCTTAAGCTTCATAGCTGATATACTACGAAGTCAATCGCAAACACTAGTTTTCATTGCCAAGACATGCTTTTCAGCGCGCCGCTTTAATCAGCGACAGGTACACTTTGTTATAATCCGCAGGGTAGCGTGAGATATTTGCAACGAAAAACGACAGATACGTGCATGCAGGCGCGAGGAGGGGCATCTCGAAAGTGACCACAGTGCCGCTGCATTCGGATGAATTCTCGCTCGCTCTCTGGCGTGCCGATGCTGACACCTCTCTTTTCAGCCACCATAGCCCTGGTGTTTTTGTTTTACTTCTCAACAGGGGTGTAGCTAGGGGGTGGCATATGGGGTCCGTGCTCCCCTCCCACCAATTTAATTTTCGTCGTGGCGAAGAGAGCAGGAAATGACCATTTTAGGGAGGTGCCCCCTCTGAAAACAAACAGGTGCCCCCCCCCCCTCCTCCCTGCGAAAAATATTTCTGGCGAGGCATCGGCTTCTCAAGTGTGAATGCGCCTTGTATGTTGTAAGCACATACTTTTAATAGCTTCCCTCGAGGGGAAAGAAAATTATGAATGACCATACTAAAAGAGAACACTGTGTGTGACGCAATTGTGCAATTCTGTTGCCGAGGCCACCATGTGGTAATTGTAGCACCACTTGAGATCATCAAGAATCTCGCATTGCTTCGGTGTGCTTTTATTTGATGCTGGTTACACTCAGCGTTCAGAGCGACGGCACGTAAGATTTGGCCTGAAAGTTCTTCCACGAAGAGCGAAATTACTTGAGTTTCTGCAGCGTACAATCACTCAGTATGCTAGCGCTTAATAATATTCATCTGATTGAAATGAACCATGAACAATATCTTGTTCGCAAGTTCAAGTTTTTTCTAAAAGCGATGCTGCAAGAGAGGCTGATTTTTAGTTATGATTTGAAACATCTGTTGTAGGAGCCTAGCGGCCGAAAGGTTGAGATATCGCTTAACCTCTTTTTCCTCTACGTGTGCGCGCATAGCTGTAAAACAATTGAGAGATCAAGAGTCAGCGAATATTGGTTCAATGCGATGGCTGCATACTGCGTGTTGCCTACTATAGCTTACCTGTAATTAAAATTGCCTGTAAACTACATACTGTGTCTACAATATATATTTGAAAAAGGAGAGCCTAGGGGGAGCCAATCAAAGCCCTCGCAATGTTGTATTCTTAGCTGAATGCCTTTTTATTCATGCGATACTGTCTTGCACATCCACAATAGTATATTTACTGGGCAAACATTCTGCAGTATAGATTGGCAAGATTTTCACTGGGCGTTTTTGAATGCTAGTGCACTTTTATAAGAATGAGCTGTGCTCAAAATTTTTTGCGTACTTTATTGTTAGACAGTACGATGGACTAACTTATACAACAAGGACAGCTAATTTCTCACAGTTTCTTCATCACTGTAGCACGCCTGAAAAAGCACTCACGCCACATGATGGCCAAAGCTTGATAAAAATACAAAGGAACTTCAATAGGCATATACTACCTATTGCAAACATTACCACAAAAATAAACTGCCATCCGCCAACTGATATCTGGCTATGAGTATGTGTCTTTTTTCTGAAAGGTCCCAGAGTGTTGCTTTGATTCTATTTTGTTGCAGCAATTCAGTTGCATGCCAACTAGAAATAAATGAATGTGACTGAAAAGCACGACAAGAATCATTATATATTATTGTTACAATTACAGAATGCGCAGCAATCAGCTTCGAGTACTTATTGCACTGCCTAGGTTGCTATGACGCACTCACAAGCTTATCAAGACGTTTTTGAACACAGCGTAAGCAAAAGTGCTCAGACCACGAGGTCGCGTGGCCGAACGAATATACGTGCCAACTGCACACACTGCCTGCTGCAGTGTGGATACTCGTGCAGTCGTAATCAGGTGGCCTCGCAGAGCGCTTTGACTGAGTTATGGCACTCAGCCGAAACGACAACTGAGTCTCAGTTTCTTTGCTCCATCAGAGCTACGCCACTCTTTGACGTAGCAGCTTGGAAGGGCAAATCGAAAAGCCGAGTGCGTAGTTTTTTTCACCAGTTCCCCTAACTAAGCATTGCTAGAATTATGTACTCAACTGGAGCCAAGCAGAAACATTAAGATTTATGATCCCAGCTTGCCCTTGTCACATTAAACATAGTTTATTTGCCTTGGTAAGACAAACTGTAATGAAACCCGCTCAAGCATAGCGCGTACCGCGATTCATTTCGCCCTATTGAGGCTAACTATGCTCGGGTAATTGAAGTGATACCATGATCAGTTATACCTAGTTAGGTTTGGATATACATAACTTTACTCACCTTGGGTTTTTTTCAGCGTTGCATCTCTACTGAAAACTCCACCCGTATCATACGATGTTAATAAATAGAGGTGATAAAGGAATTGCGGTCCATAGCAGGTATAGGGATTGCGGCTCATATAGGGGATATAGGCCTATGGACCATATAGGGCATATGGGGTATATGGGTCATACAGGAGTTATTGGGTTTGTGAGTAATATAGGTGTAAGGGTCTGATGAATTCGCTGGTTACTACTGAAAATCATAATGTGGTGCAAACAAAGAGAGAACGGTAACACAGAACCACACACCTTGTAATTTTAAGGAAGCACAAACTAGCCCAAGAACAAGTCCTTCTGCAGATCATCCCCGGATGCTAAGGGTACGTAGTAAGGGTCATAAGTAATGTTTACCTAAGCATGGTAATAAGGCAATGCCAGTTTATAAAGTGTAAAAAAATACAAATATGCCGCTTTGCGCAATTAAATGGTGCTTTGAAAGTGCACTAGACAAAATGGGTGGAACAAAAGTGTTGTATGTAGTGTAGTGTCGAGGCATTGTAGAAAATCAAAAAGACAAATCTTTTTGCATCCTCGAATTTATTTATATAAATAAGCATTTGGAAGGAAATGTCTACCTTTTTCGGCCGGCTAGGTGCATCCATATCTGCTGGCTGATTCACAAGTTTTGCAGAGCCATCTGGACAGTAATGGGCAAATACATGCAGCACATACTAAGTATTTTACTTATTTGTTTACCTGTAAGTTGAAACATAAAACAAAATACCATAAAGAGTACCGACACAAACTTTGTGGCTCATATACCATGCGACATCAATTCTCTTCGACATGCGTATATCTACAAAATTTTTTGAACAATTATAACTTAGAGGGTCAATTATATGAATATTTAAGTGTACGTGCCTGATCCACTGCTATATCAGCACCCCGCGTCAATAAATTACTGAAAGTGGCCTAAAGTGAGTCTCAATTCGCACGCGCCATTATTGTAGCTGAGCTCAGAGTTGGCCCAGCTACAATATTTACATTACAGTCGTTGTTGCCCTTTGGCCAACTTGTGCTAGCAGGCTATTATTCAATGAATGCTGTGTCCATGCCTGATGTAAACATGTGGAACGTGAGGATGACTCAAAAAAATCTTTGCACCCATACGACAACAATTAAGTTGACGACGACATTGTGCTGCATATGCAGCAGCAAAAGAATGCGAGCACACGATGTAGGCAGCACGGAAGTCCGTCAGTGCTCTGTTTGTATAGAGAAAGAAGAACATTAAGCCATAGTGGCCATCGCTTTAGCTAGAAGCGCTGATCGCGACCTGTTTGCCCCAGCATCTTGACTCTTGTGTCGGTTGTCACCACCGGTTTTCAATATTAATAAACTTGCTGTGCAAGTGCTACATACGCCAGAAAACCCCGTTTTATGTGTACCATTTTGCGCGCTCGCTGGCATTTCTTGCACCCGGTGGCTCGGGCTCTCGGACCTGTGCTAAAATGAAACTAGTCTGTTTTAAACAGAGAGCGATTGTCCATCTGTCCCACGCTGCCACAATCAATCTGCCACACTGTGACTAGTAGGCTTTCAGCAGTGTTAATAATGCAAGACAAAACTTTAAGTCACTACCTCTTTAGGCAATCATCACTAGCCACAACCTTCAAATTTCTAACTGTCGGGGCCCTGTTCAAGGGCACCAGTTAAGTTTTCCTTCTCGTTCATTGATCTCCTTGATATGGATTGAAGTCCCGTCAAGGGGATGATCGGCGTCGATGAAGCAAGAGGCAGGTTGGAGGGTAATGAAAACTTGAAGGTATATTACAACGAAATATTTAGTCATATGTACATCTTGCCGAAGCACACTCATGATAACACAGACATCAACGGCGTCTTACTCTTCTACTTAACTTTTCTGAAGTTGGAGCCTAGAACACTGTTACTACATACAACGTACTTAGTCTCACTGTTCGACCACCAAGTGGTTACGGCCCAGACAAAAGTTGCATCGTACGGAGTCGTACTGATCTATCAGTTAAGTGATTGCAGCCTCGACTGAAGAGAAACAGATTCCCTCCAGTCTTAAGAATCTTGCGGTAACAAAGAAAAAGGGGAGGTGGCCACTGTTGGTCCGCCTCAACATTGTCTCATCCAATCTGTTTCCACTCAGATTTAGTCACTCCCTACTGGGCTGACCTTACTCTCGACAGCAGCGCTTCTACAGTTTAAACAGGCGTTTTGGTACTCTTTCCCATCATGTCTCTCTCTCTCCACCTTCCACGCGCTCAGGAATTTTCTCGCTCGGGAGATATCGGCACTGTAGACCCGGTACATTCATGCCTTTTCCCACACCCAGCGAGCCGAGACGAACCTCAAAGCCGGAAGTTAAGTGATCGCGCGCGGAACGTTATTGCCCCCGCAGGTAGCAATCGGCCTTTGACTTTCTCCGCTTTCCTTGTGTTCGGGTCGTGCATCGCTGCGACTTTGAGCCGATCGCCAGAGCAGAGCGTGTCGCCTGCTCCAACTTAGCTCGCGCCGGGCAGGGGAGGCAGGACGGGGTCGCTTAATCCTATTGTGCGTTTGCCCCCGGCAGCGGCGACTTGTCTCTAAACCACAAACATTCCAAGCCGGTTGGCAGAGCGGGTTCGTTTCACATTGTGTGTTTGTCCCCAGCAGCGGAGGAGACGGAAAGAAGTTTGCATTCCAGAGAATAAGTGGTGTACAGTTACACGGGCATACCGAGAGAGAGTCGAGAAAGAAGCTTTGTATAACGTAGCTTCCCGCGCTGTCGTCCCATGCTCAAAGGAAGCAATTTGCGACCTCGCCGAGAATGATCCGAGAAAGAAGCTTTGAATAACGTAGCTTCTGGTGCTGTCCCATCCGCACGATCAACTTATGAGCGGCAAAACACAACAGCACCTGTTTGTCCTCTTGATGCGCAAATACCTAAACGCGGGAATACTATGAGGATCTTGTTCGGAAGCTGAATGACACTCCACAGGTGCTTTATGGCCTCCTTGTATCATAACCGCAGCCAAGCCCACTGCTCCTATTCCTGCCTCTCAGATGAACCTGCATTGGAAAAATGTCTCTGTGATCCTTATTTGGGTGTGGGAGTTCAAATCGTTACCCTCACTCTCAAAGTGTTGATATTACACTCCAAATTTACTACCATAACTATTTCGAAGTATAAAGCTTCAATAGTGAAAATTTATCCAAGAGGTTTCACAATGTTGAATTGAAATAGGTAACTAGGAGGTCTCACAGAAGAATATGCGAGCAGCTCCAGGCACGTGCATGAGTTCTCATCTATGGCCTTAGCACAGCCTTTAAAATGGCACCTGTATTTGTACTGAGAACAAACGATTGGGGTAAAATGTGTAGTAAAATATAAGTAAGAGTACAAAAATATTCAGTATCTTCAATAATGTTCGAACAATGTTTGCTATTCCATTCAATTTGTATAGCAAATTTAGCAATTTGAACTATTCTAACTCACAAAAGACAAAAGAATATGGTGAATATCTGACTGAGAGGGACCCCTCCAAATTTTCTCTATGTTTCACCACATCACACGCACATTGCGTGAAAGCTGCCTTTCCGGGTCTGCTACATTCGCAAATGTACTGACTCTAAAAAAGGCTGATTCTAACAAGGAGATAATAGATGTGGCAGAAACAGGGGCATATTTATAGTGGTTTCTGACCTGAAATTCGATCAACTCTATGACAGGATGAAATCGTGTATATAAACACAAATCAACTACTACATTGCCTTATTCTGAATATGGCAACTACGAAACGCTACCCTACAAGCACTTCGCATATTTTACCAAAAGGAAGAGTTTATTCTCATAAGACTAAACTTCAGAAGCCTCTCTAACTTCTTTTTAGAATTTCATATGAAATATTTGAAAATAATTTTAAAGGTTTTCGAGAAATTTGACAAAAATATTCAATTTGCATTCACACTTCAACATTTGAATTCACTCTGGCGCCCATACTATAACAATGAGTTTCAAGAGAAGTGCAAAAACTGGAAATAGCTAAGCATTTGTTCGCACACTTGTGCCACAGAGAATTCTTCTTGATCTTCAAGCACTTTGATGACGTGTAAGCAGGCAAAACCATATAAAGCATAGCCAATTAAGGGCATACTTGCGAAAGAGAGACCTTTTCTTTTTGTTCTTCGAGTACCTTAACAATAATAATAAATGTCCAGCAATTTAGAGGCCTGGGTCATCTGCTGTCATCACCTAAATTGTTTTCAAACTGTTTTTATAAAGTGTAGCAAATCGCAGATATACAGGAATTAGACATGCCAGATTGGGTATTTCTTTTAACAACTTCCGTAAAAAGTACACTGCACTCTCCACGAAGCAACTGAAACGGCCCCGCAACACTTATCGAGCATGGTCAGAAAATGCTGTCAAAGGTTGTCGTGGCTCCTGAAAGCATGTGAGACAGACATTATGGGGCAGCACGCAGTCTGTTATTCATAATTGTATTATATGTCGTCTGGAAAACGCTGTTTTCCCTCAGATAACGAGGCTCCGAATCCAACTGACTGCGCCTCAAGTGCAATGTCTACAACCGGAACGGCAGGCTGCCACATGCCCGTGCACGTGTTCGTGATTACACGGAGAAGAAGCCCCATGTTTGAAGAAAAAAAAGGGGGGAATGACAGTGCTCAAGAAAGCACTTAAGGACGCACGTTGATAAATAGGCATAACTTCTTGCCCTGGTACTCCCCTTCGGCGTAGCTTTGAATGTGCTCAATCGAACGAAAAGTGAAAGAAAGCCCATAAAGCTTGTGACAAATTCCTGTACCTGCGCTAGTACTTCGCAGATTGCAAAAACTTTTCCAACAGTCAATTTGGGATGAATTGAGTTTCTCTATTGAAGACATTTATGATTACTGAGAAAAGCTTTCCCGTACGTCTTTATTTAAGGCAATGTGAACATGGGCCTGTAGCATGAAGGTAGGCGCTCTTCAACTTGATATGGTTTGGTAATGGCACAACGTAGCCATCACAATTCCAGCTTCGAGTTTCCGATTTAGTCCACATGTTCCAAAACTATAGCCACTGTAAAAATCACACCTTTTAATCAATAAATTATCAAAAAATGAAAAATATGCAAATATTATATGAGCAAATAGAGTACATTCATGCAAAAAAGGTAAACACAAGCGGCAGCGATGTAAATGGCATATGGTAATGGCAGCAGTGTGAATGGCCTTCCAAAAAGCGAAAAATGGATAGTTTAGTCAGCCATAAATTAAGGTAATTCCAATTAGGCATGCAGCTATTGCTGACACAAACGAGCACTTAAACAACATTAAAAAGTAGCCCCCATGCTTAGCCCCTAATCAGCCCTTCGCAGCTACACGAGCCACCAACAGCTCCTTCTCTGAAGCATGCATGTTGCTGCACCCCCCTCTGAAGGAAGCCGCTGCGCCAATAGCCAGAATGCTTTACACCAACCACCGATACAAAAGCACAAAAAAATGAGAACTTATGACACAATGTTATGTGGAAGCCGCTACTGTGCTACGAGAAAAGCCTGCAAGGAATTTGTTCCTTTCAAGGCTTTGCCTTTGTTTTGCTATGCATGGTTGAGTCATGTCAATAATCATCAAACCAGGGTGCAAATGGCAACTATTGGTACCCTTGTTCAATAATTATAGCCACTGATAGACAAGACTAGCAGTTACCTCTTTTGGATTCAATCTCACCTAACTGTATGAAAAAAACGCTGGTTAAAGCAAATGTGAGCGCTCCCAAGAGTGAAGGGTTTGTGTGCGGTTTGTAGTCTCAACAAAAACTAAGCGCTGAGAGCACACCATGTAAACAATCCGTCTAGTGATAATTATCAAAATAGCCCATGCCAGCACTCCAACTGCGCCTTTATGTCCATATATTTGTCATTGCAATAATGTATTCTAAATGAATGAAGTATTCACAGCTCACTGTGTGCTTGCCGCGTCTTTCAGGACTATAAAGTTCTACCATCTATGCAGCCACCCATCCGTATTACATATATGCAGCCACCTAGTTAAATTACTATACAAGCGAGATGGGTTTATCAATATTGAGGAAACAATCAAATTGTGTTCAGAGAGACTCAGTCATTCCAGAATATTAAACAACAGTTAAGCAATAATTTCATGTTCCCGAGCACGACCAGTCCCACCACATAGATTGCATTGCCTAGCAGCAGTCTCGTTTTGGAAGTTGGTGAATACTTGTTTGTCCTCAGTGTGCCTGCCTGAGACTCTTTTTCAAAACAATTTCTGTGTAACTACGCAGCTTCATGTCTTCTCACTCCGTCATAAACTGAGTGCCTCATGCGTAAATAAAGCAGTAATATGGGCGAGTTTGCACATGAAACATCACTCTGTGTTTTTTTTCTGGTGCATCACAAGTATAATGATCGATGGCACTTCTTGAAATTCAACATTTGTCTGGCAGACCAAACAACTTCTGCGTTTTCCCTGTCTCTGTTCACTCATGTTGAGTAGTGCCCTGCATAGGTTTGCAAAAAGAAAATCTCAAAATAATTCACACTCACTCATGAAATATATTTTGTATTTTGGCCTCCCTCAGTCTCGCGGCTCAATGCAAGTTTGACCAAGTCAGGTTAGTAGACTTCCATGTCCGTCAATTTATGATTATCTTTTTCACCTATAGTTTCAATCCTCCATAAAAGCAATATATTGCATTATCGGTGGTCCAGTTGCACCTTGCAGTGCCTCGTGGCAATCTAGTGGCCTTCCTCCACATGGCATTGCGCCTTGAGCTGTCAACTTTCACAGCTCACACATATCTCAATGCGCAGGCATTTCTATATCTACACAATATTTAGAGCTGAGTGGCAAAACTACAAGAACGGGGGGGGGGAGAGTCGAGGTTCCTTAAGATGACCTCCTGTGAATTTTTTCCTGGGATGTTCTCACAAAAATGTGTGAAGTGCCATCTCTTTGAATGTAGATGACCTACTGTGTTGCAGTCACTATATAAATGTCTGAGATTGAAAGGTTGTAACTGGAACCACAATCACGCAACATATTGCTGTTAGGAATCAGTGAAACCATGTGTGGAAAAGATCATCATATTTTACCGGACTCGGAAGTCGACTCACCAGACTTATCAGACATGCATTTAGCCGCGAGTCTGAGTCCACAAATAAGGCCTAAGTAAAAAAATATATTTTATGAGTGAATGTAAATGACTCTCATATTTTTTTTAAACCTATGCAGGCTGCTGCTCGATATAGGCCAGCAGAGATAGGGTAAATGCAGATGTGGTTTAGTTGGTGAGGCAATGTGTTATGATGTAGAAGATTGCTTCAGTTGGCCAGGGAAGTGTTGCATTATGACGTAGTGCTATTGACCATCTTACATCGCTGTCGAAAAGAACACTGACCAGTAAAAATAAGAAACAACACAGTGTGATGTTTTGCATAACAAACAGCTCCTAATGCCACCTTATTAGCGCAGCAGTCAGACAGTCTATGATGAAGACCTAATAGATGCTGCTGGGCAGTCACTGAGGAGGTGTTTTGAAAGACATTCTCAGACAGTGACACTGAGGAGAAACAAATATTCACTGACATGCAGCAGGGCAGGCCCTAGCCAACACTGCAGTCTACATGTAGGAACTAGATGGGCTGGCGATGAAATCATTGCTTGAAGGGTTGAAAATTATAGGGTGCCCGAGTTTTCTTGCTTGTGATGAGCAATACTTGATGGTTTCACTATTATTGTTACACCCATCGGAGTTGTTCAGTGATGTAAGTAGCCATTGATATATAATATATAATTGTAATGGCAACTATATAGACACTTTCAACAGCTGCTACCTTTGAACTTAAGGGCGCAGTTACAAGTGCTGGTGCGTGCTATTTGGATAAATATCACTAAACGGCTTCTTTACCTGGCGAGCTCTCAGCACTTTATGTTTGTTGGGACTACTGACAGCACGAAAACCGCTTCTTTTTCAGCAGCACTCACATTGACTTTACCCAGTGTTTCGTTTAGCGAGATGGAATCGGAAGAGTTAGCTGTTAGTCTTTGTATAGCATTCTGATTTGCTGCTATATCATTCATTGCTTCATGCTTGTAACAAAACTCTGAGCTCAGACTTTATCTTGAGAATCTGGCCGGAATTTTTTGGTGTGCTAAAACAGGGGTGCAACAGCCAAAATACCATTTGAAGCAATTTTCAGAGCAGCAGAATGTTACTTTTAGAGCCCTAAATTCCAAGTTCGGAGCAGGTAATGGGAAAAAATTGCATTTTCATTATGACGTAGTGAATTTAGAGCAGTATAAAAAAGAAGGCCTACATTTAGAGAAAAAGCTTGTACAAGCAATTTAACATAACATAAGTTGTGTATTATGAGCATACCATTTACTACTACTTCAATGAAGGTAGTATTTTGAATCATCTCGCTGAGGAACCAATGATAAAAACCCATCACAGCGTTTACTGCACCTGTTAAATTATTTGACGAACTCTGTGAATTTCAATATCAATCAGTCGAAATTGTGACCTTGAAATTTGGGAGATCCGTAATACTGAGATGTAGGGGTGGCGAAAAAAAAGCTGGCGCACAATATAGTTTGTTTCAGTAGGGAAGCATAAATTTCACACACTGCTTCATATGATTGCCAGCAGATTATTTAGACGCCAGTGATTATACTGGTACTCAGAATTGAACGGTGTGCAGACGCATGAGTAACTGAGCAAAATGTGAAGTGGCCCCGTATCGCAAACAGCCCCTTGTATATCTAAACACGCTTTTTCGTGGTACACCAGTCTAGTGCGGCAAAGGTAACTCAAGCAGCTTTAGAACCAAAGTCAAGAAGTTTTCTAACCACTGACCACCCTTCACCCCCATTTTTTTTCTCCGCGGAGCGATGTGTCGCTTCGGCTACCTTGCAAGGCGCCTTCGACCAGATCAAGTACCAATGGCGCGCGGCCCTTGCCCCGGTGACGGTATCACATATCTATCGCCAGGACCGTAACAAGGACGACGTAGCTTCAAGACAAAAATGTTTATGTGCCACTGCTAAGGTAATCAACGTCGGTGTTCGCAGCACGTCGGGCTTGTTCGAGCCCTAATAAGCCATAGCTGCGTTTTCTGGAACAAAAACACACATTTTCTGTGAAGCGCTGGTGGCTACATCAGCACATTTTTGTTTTTCAATTCTGTCGTTCCGCCAATACGTATCTGTTGTGGTCAGCGGACCGATGGGCATGCAGTGTTGTTACTTTATCTGGTCAATCACGTTACACGAGCATAGCATGGTAGGCTACATTATTTTAAAAATATTCTAGGCACTGTTGTTTGGGTCTGCGTGCTTTGATTGATGGCACGAAGCTGCAGCTGGCCGTCATGGCCTGCATTGCTTACCGAAATTAGAACACTTGAAAAAAATTGAGGCTGGCTGGGCATTTTTGTGCAGCGTGGTGCTATTTCAACAATTTCACGGGTTTTGCGCAGCTCTGTGCAGCATTCGGGAATTGTATCAAATTTTCACAATGGGCGCAGCAGCTGTACCCCTGCTAAAAGAACCTGATATTAAATTGTTCAAGCTTTAGCAGGGCATTTTCGGAGCTGTTAAGTGTGCCATTTGAGTCCACCCGGTTACGGCCTCCTATTAAGGGGTTGTGGTAATAACTTTTCGGGACCATGCATTCACTTTGCCATTATTGAATAAGACAGGTTTGCAGGTGTGTGTAAACTCTGCTTTATTTCGAAGCGCTGTGTCACTTAGAGAAGAGTGGGCAAGTCCCAGACATCCACGTATTTTAGTCCCAATTGTAATCATTTTTGAGCATGTATTAATGATAATCACTAGATGTTTATACTAAATTGTTCAGTCTTGTGTTCTATTGACCGAACTAATGAATGGTTTATTTAACAAAAAAGTGCATTTATTATTCTTGGACATTGTTTTAGACAAGTTTCGCACATTTTTCTTCAGATCAAATGAAGTTATTCTGAAGCATCAAGTCCACTTCGGTACACCATCATGTGTTGCTTGAGTAGGTGCACAAACTATCAGCATGACATATTTTGCCGTTTTAAAATTATTATACTGACATGAAATTGCCATTTAGAGAAAATGGAGTTCAATTTATGCAAGGGAAATTGCAAACTTTTTCTGTGCTGGCCTATGTTTTTATTGTGCCAAGTTATCTATTTCACTGTGTCTGAATTCGGTAACAGCTTAAACATTAGTAGTTAGACGGTTTTTTTGTTTTGCCTAATAAATGCTAAACTTCATGCTTTTTTGTCATTTTACATAGAAAATAATTTACATATACAATATCTGTAAAAGGGTCATTTGCTTTCAGGTCGCTTTTTTATTTATTAAAAAGATACGCAGGTGCCATCCTCTCTTTTTTGAGATATCTAAACATGCGCCAACAACTGAGCAAGCACTCCCCCCCTTTCCCCGTCTTCCTGCCCTTTCTGCAGTTTCTTTACTTTCTTCATTTAGAGGCGCAACGAGGTTGCAGAATTATAAAGAGTGCATGCATAATAATAAAATGTTTCAGTTTTATTGTAAACACATGTGTCTTTACCCACACCATCTTGTTTTATGATGCAAGACCGAGCAAGAACCCCACCCCTTCTTCCAAATCTCGTCAGTTTCACCATATAGGGAGCACTTGCTCAGAATCGCACGTTACATGAAAATTGTGCAAAAAGAACCTTGTCTCATATCTAGTAAACAATTAAAAAGTTCTTTTTTTCTAATTTTTGCTTGCCCTGCTTCCCTCATGCACAAAATCAATTACATAGCCCTTACAATAATATATAAATCTGCACACCACTTGGCAACGAAATATGCTGCCCGCTGATTTTGTGAACTGCTCTTCTGTCAAATTCGTGAGCAGAATTCAGAACTTATATGAACGCCTTGTTTACTTACAATGTACACACTTGTTCCTCTTATTTGCTCTGTACATCGGGTCTATTTTTTTCTTCCAAGTTTTGTGTATTCAAGTTCAACCCATTCCTGCATAGGCCCGAGAAGGCGCCTGCTGTATTGTAAAATAAAATAAATAGAAGCTACTTTGAAATTCACATAAACTTTGTCCCATGCATTGACAGACACACGTAGTTTAAACCATGTTCAAGAAGCACGAAGTTGGCAGACTTGTCAATTATTCTGCCCATTAAGAACATCTATGCCATTGAAAGCTAAATTTTTTAACCATGCACACTTGCCTGATAGCTTCCTTTGGAAGCATGTGAAGCCCTATCAAGGTATGAGTGCTGAAGATTGGGCGAGTTGGTTCGTCGTACTTGAACTGGTATAGCGCATTACAGGGAAAAAGAAACGGCCGAGCAGACCTACACAAGAGGACAGAGCACTCTGTCCTCTTGTGTCGGTCTGCTCGGCAGTTTCTTCTTCCCCGTAATGCACTATACCAGTTCAATCTATCAAGGTAGGCATCATTAGGAAGGACTGTGGTAACGACTTGAAAAGGGAAATACTGGTTGTGATGCACCAATGGCTGAAGTGAAATCTAGGCCGTTGTAGTGATGGCCGACTCTGCAGTCTTTGTGCCAAAGGTGGCTGACCTGGAGAATATGACTGGAATTTAAGGGGTGACAAATAATATGTACCAAGAAACCATGAAAATTAATGTTCACTACATTATAGACATTTACAACTTGAGTGATGAACTGCTGAGCTTGTTGGTAGAGATTCATGTTAAACTTCCTAGAACATAATAAGTGAGAAGCGTACCAATTAACAGGTGTGTCGTGGGTAGTCCTTACATTGACAACATAGCTCGCAGGCAAAAAAAAAGTGATAAATAGATACAACATCAATGTATATAGCCACCAATAGACTAGATTCTTGGCGAGATATGCGTCGTCGTGCTGAGAAACCATGAAAGGGGACAAGAAGCTGGACTCCCATTTGTTTCGTAAACACACCAAAAATTTGTAGATTACTATACAGGCGCAAAGTGAGATGTTCCTTTTAGCTTCGGCCATATCTACATAGGGCAGATGGGCCACTGTTACCAGAAAATAATGAAAATCTGGAGAGCATCAACTACAGGCTCACCAAATGATCTATCTTCAAATTGTCGAAGGTGTGTTGAAAGCACAGGCCGGCCAAAAAATGTGAAGCTCACTCCATCAAAGTATTTACACATATGGCTCATTCGGACTCTCATTTATGTCCCAATCCAAGTTAAAGTGACTCGGCTTGTGAGGGAGTTTGCCGACCTATGGCTGAAAAGGGTTCTGAAGTCTGTCATTCCTTTCCTCCAAACCCTTTTGGTTGCTCAAGCGACACGTTTCATTGTAATAATTTTTTCGCTTTCTGTGGGAGGCTCAATCAAACAAGCTTCCAAGTGCCAGACCCATCTTTCATTTTTTTCTTGAATTGCTGCCTTCTGTAACTTTTTTTTGAAGAGAGAGAGGGTGGGGTCTTAGGAGTGTATATGTAAACCCTAAATATTACCACTCAGTAGAGATTCTCTGAACGCCATAAAATCCTGAGTAAGCACTCCTAACGGAGGAAGCCCCTCCATACTTTCTTTAAGAGGTGTTAAATAAGTAGCCTCTTTTTCTCTACCACCATTTTCACTGTTTCTATTTGCCCAGTGAGTGAGAAATAAAGCCGTGAATACATGGACATTCAAGAAAGTGCTTAGGTAGAAGCACAGATGTGCATTTTTTTCTTAGTGATTCTTCCACTCTAAAGTTATATATTGACCAATGACTGGGCAAGGGCCTACTCTTCAAACCTTTTCGAACTATCATTCAGTCTGGAGGAGCACTTGCTGATAATTTTTCAGTAAACACAACATATTAGGAAAACTGTACTTCCTAGTAACACATACCTCAAAATTATAGTTGCAGTAACTGCCTCACTGAAGTAATGTATTACTTCATAGGTAGCCATGAAAAATCACTTATCACATATCTTACTGCCTGCAGATTGCTTACCGCAACAACTACATGTGTTCCTATATTTATAACTATGCGATTGTTGCACAACATATTTAAATGCTGATATTTATGCACTGATTTAGCCACATTATTTGTGCAAATAATTACAAAATAACTGCTTCATAACCGTACCAATCAAACAGTCAGCATCGCTGTAACTTGAGAAGCTTGTTTTGGCGTGTTGACACTCCAGAGAAGCATTCTAGCTCATAAATTATGATACCTATACTTTTTAAAACCGAAATGTCCCCGAATCACAAGCAATATAAAATTTCATGATGCAACGCATACGTGTTGTACGATTTTCTTAGTGTGCCAGTCTTTTTTGTGAGGCCGCAGGTCCCAGTTCTTGACGCAAAGCGACCATGTAAGGATGCCTCGAATAAGTTTGAAGTGTTTGCTGTCATCCCATTTCGGGGTGCTGGCCTGTGCAGTGCAGCTGAAATTCTTCGAATATAGGGAAATGTGTACAGCACGACTTTCAATACATGACAGCAAGGTACTACAATAGCGTAGAATATTATAAGCATGATGCTCCAAGTTTACAATGCAGACTGACTGGGAATGGAGCAAGCGTAATACAATGATCTTGTTGACTGGACGGATCAGATAATTCAGGCAAATCATTGGGTGAAAATTTTGGGCTGAGTAATTCATTTCCCAAGACATTGCAGTCAGCTGAATACAACATCGATGGTATTCCATGGTTGCACACAGAGAGAGACTCCAGTGCTGCAAACTGCGTGCAAAGTCAGTTACTAAAAGCTGACTGGTCATGAAAAAAAAAGAACAAACGTGTGCCATTTTAACTCTAGCACTACCATTTTTAAAGAGAAGAGTCTCTGAACTGAATAGTCACAAGAACAAGGCAATCATTCACTTCAAAACTGAAGAGTTGAAGGTGCAATACAAACAGTGGAAGCATTCCGATGAGCGCAAAGAAGTTCAAGTGAAACCTTCTCAAAAAAGAGGTGGATGGCTGCTGTGCTTTGGGATAGAAAGGTGGTGTGTCTTTGGTAAAATGGGTGAGGCATCAACCCACAAAGGCTCATTAGATGCACCATCTGCATCGGCTTCTATTTCAAGATATTTAGGGCACGCTGTTTTGCTGACCGCGTTTTTAGAGCCATAGACAGGGTTTTCTTTCAATTGTGTTGCAATTCAGTCGTTTGCACAATCATGGTTGGCTGTGCAGCTGTCGAAAACAGCGCCAAACGAGAAAAATTGTTCTGATTTCCTTGGAACAAAGATGGAAAATCGAAGTGGATTTTGTGGAGAGGTATGGTGAGTGGTATAGCCTTCGGACGCCTAGCGTCAGGTTGGTAATATTTATCGGATATTGTGCATGGATTGTTTCGTTTAACACATTCGGTATTTATGTATAGGTGCTCCTAGCAAAGATCTATTGCAGGTTCACTACGTGCCATCAGCATAATGGCGTGTCGAAAGAGAATCTAAGGCGTCAACACTGAAGTACAAAAGTCACTTGGATGTGTAGTTTTCATCAACACAACCACAATCACTGTCTACGCAGCTAAAACAAGCAGACGGCAGTCACCCTAAAACGCACGGCCACTATGCAACGTGCAGCCAGCTTTACACTTGATACAGAAAATTGAAAGACGGAGCAGCCAACAGCCACACGACATTATGCGAGGGGTCACACCGTGACACCGTGGCATCGATTGCAGCGATGTATACACAATCAGTAGTAGTTAAAAAGGCGACGACCTCTCACCAGTTGAAGAAAATGATGTTTCAGTAACAATATACAAGAAAAGGCACCCCACTATTCTACTTATATAACAGGTATACAAAGTGTTGCTTGTTATTTCAACTTTTCCTCCAAGCATTTATTTCTTGTTAGTCAATTTTTTCATACCTGACCTGCTGCACATGCGAGCAGAACAGGTAACTAGGCTTAACCAACACGGTGCCTGACTGTGAGGTGAGGGTCGCCAAGACCAGCTTGTTCACTGACGTGACGCAATGCGAAAACGCCAAACAGCTCGACCTTACTTAAAAAAAGGTACCGCGGACAGATTTCGCTTTCGAAGCTTTTTCGGCACAGCATTCAAGTCGAAGTCATTCAAGATCATTTGAACATTTTGCCAGGCTGTCACTGCTGAACCCGTAGTTTCTGTAACATATGATACCCATTGCCCACGGTTAACATTGATACAAGGTACTGTATACCCAACAATCTGAGACAGCGACACAGTGGTGCAACTGCAAATACAAAAACGAATGAGCACCCTCACTGAAGCAAACACATAAAAAAGCACAATAGTCAGTCTTGTGCGTTAATATGCAAGTGTGAAATCAGTTGAAAGACATGACAACCAAGACCACGCCACTTAAAAAAACACATATTGTGATAGCAAATATAGTCGGTTGTTCGCACTTCAAATAAAATTATTATTTCGCAATCAGAGCACATTATTCTCTTCCGTGGTCATTCGTAGGTGCGACCGTGCTATTGTGTGCTAGGCATTGCAGCAAACGCGTTGGGTTATCATGAAAAAAGCGAGTGACACCAATAAACGCCGATGCCAAAGAAGTCACGCAGCCCACGCAGATCTATTTAAGTGGTTGCTGCTGCAGACTGCGTGCACATGAGCCTTTGCAAGTTTATGCCTCACTTATTCATGGGACATGGCATGACCCTCACTGCTGCATTGTACGTCCAACTCTCGAATACCCACAGATTGCAATTAAGAATTAGCAAAAAGAGATGTTGTCGTAAGACACTGTCTTTTTTTTTCAAGTCAACACGGTACCACAGTGGAAGCAGGGGGAAGTTTTCAGTCGCCAATCACTATACAGACTCGTATTGTCCTATCTCTGATTACCATACTTTTGCTAAGATAAAATGCTGGCAAGGAGGCTTGTGCTTTCACTTAGTCACGTTCTCCATTCTGCTGATCGCTGCAGACTTGCTTACCGAATTTCGTGGAGAGTAAAGGGAGACAGTTCTGATAAAGCCCTTGATCAACGTTTGTTTTGCTGAATACTAAATCACTAGAACTTTCACACTACTAAGTCACAAGTGAGGTTGCTAACTATTAGATCTGTTCTTTTTTTCTTTGTAAGAATCATCCTGGCAAAACAGACGTACTTGCGTGTGTTGCCAGCATTGTTATTGTTTTTTTCTGTACCCTCCTGCTTTCTTGTAATTCCACTGCAGCTAGGGCTACGCTAACCTCCAGTATTGTCAAATAAATAAATAAATGAGTTTCTGCTACACAATGAAAAATGTCTGTATTGAAATAGCAAATATGTAGAGTACGGAACGCATGGACAGCCGCCTAGCGAGGCTCCTTGAAGCCAAAAACTCCTTTCTTAACAGATGGCGTACGCAGCGACTCAACAGGCGGCTCAGAAAGAAAATTGCTCTGCTCAAACAGGAGATTAAAATTGTACAGCCAAACCCTGGCCAGACAACAATGGGATGAGGTCTGTAACGCTGTGGATGGGCAGATGCGGTCAGGGGCGAAATGGAACATTCTCAAGCACCTCCTGGGAGATAAGCAAACTAAAGCTAATCAGAAACACACTGTTGATCGGCTCATTCACAAGGAGAGGTCTGCTGGGCTCTCCAATGATCAAATCTTACAACAGCTGGCGGATAGGTACCTCCCCCTGGGGGCTACCACGGATGCAGACTACCCGGAGTTCTCTGGTCTGGAGGATGCGGAGCTGGACTCCCCCTTCAACACGGCAGAGATCAGGGCGGTCCTTTTTGATCTCAATGGAAAATCGGCTCCCGGGCAAGATGGTATCACTAACAGGCTACTTAAAAATCTGGACGATAGATCCATTGAGCTACTAACTGACGAGGTCAACCGGGTTTGGGAGTCGGGGCAGGCGCCGAAGGAGTGGCGAACGGCCTCTGTCGTCCTCATTCCCAAGCCTGGTAAACCTCTCGGGCTCGGCACGCTCCCACCGATCTCGCTCACGTCTTGCGTGGGTAAGGTCGCGGAACATGCAATCCTTAACCGAATCTCCCATCACATTGAACAAAACGAGCTCTTCCCTTTCAATCTCATTGGCTTTCGTCCCGCGCTCTCTACGCAGGACGTTATGAAAATGATTAAACATCAAATTCTCGACATAGACACCAGAGATGTTCGAGGTATTCTTGCACTCGATCTGGAGAAAGTTTTCGATAATATCTCACATCCTCACATACTGGATTCGATCTCTGAGTTGGGATTGGGGGCCCGCTTTTACGGGTTCGTCCGCTCTTTTCTCAGGGATCGCGTTGCCACCATTCGGCTCGGGGACCTCTGCTTCAAAGAATTTCACCTTGGACCTAGGGGAACCCCTCAAGGATCGGTCATTTCGCCGCTAATTTTTAATATCGCGATGAGGAAACTCTCGCTCGAACTCTCTCGTATCGACCGCATCGGACATGCGCTGTATGCGGACGATATTACTATATGGTGCACTGGGGGTAGGGACGGAGACGTTGAGGAATCCATCCAGCAGGCCCTCAGGTGCACGGAGGAGTTTTTGGATAGCACGGGGCTGCACTTGTCGACCGCCAAGTCGGAGCTCCTCCTGTACACACAGCCGGAGAAACGCCAGTTCTCCACTATTTCATTTCCGCCGGAAGAGATCAGGATCGAAATTCACACACGGTCAGGGCAGGCCATCCCCCGTGTCGATAAAATTCGGATATTAGGCATGTTCCTGGAGGACCACGGAAGTAACTCTCATACTTTGACTCGTATTGCGGCAAAGGCGGAGAGCATGGTCAAGCTTATACTTCGGGTGTCTAACAGGGCGTGGAGGGCTTTGTGAGGCCAACCTCATGAGGCTTTTCCTTGCCTTTCTTATGAGTCACATTAATTACATTGCCGCAGCGCATAGGTGGGAAAGAAAAGAACAAGGGAAACTGGATGCGATTATTCGAAAGTGCATTAAGAGGGTCTTGGGCCTTCCAAACAACACAAATGAGGAAAAGCTCAAGGCTCTTGGTATGCATAATACATTTAGTGAGATTGCAGAAGCGCAACAAACAGCACAAGCTGCACGGCTGTCCTCTTCCAAAGCTGGGAGACGCATCCTGGAGTTTCTGGGCTGCGAACCAACTATGCTAGCAGACAAAAAGATACAGCTTCCACCCAAATTGAGGGAGCAGATTACGGTCTCACAAATTCCTAGAAATGTTCACCCTCTCTACAATGTTGGCCGCCGGGCCGCAAGGGCTAGGTCGCTCCTCAGTTCCGCCTCTGCCACCCCTGAACTTGTGGCGTTCGTTGACGCAGCACAGTATCCCGGCACATCCAATTTCGTGGCTGTGGTCACTGACCTTCACGGTAAAATCCTCACAGCAGCATCTCTTCGAGATACCACGCCGGCTAGGGCAGAGCAGGCTGCTATAGCAATGGCCGTGGCGATTCCCATGCGCACGCGCATTTTCACTGATTCTCGAGCTGCTGCACGAGCGTTCATGACCGGGTCAGTCTGTGAGCAGGCGGCCCATCTTCTTACCAAAAGACCACATTGCACGGAAATCGACGGCCACATCACCTGGTTTCCTGCCCACATGGGCAAGGATGTCCACCCTGTTATCCCCAATGCCAATGAGCTTGCCCATGCCCGAGCACGCGAACTGTCCCACCGTGACGGGCAATCGGCATCTAATTTTGGGGATGGCATCCGGCAGCTTGATTCGCTCCTCACCTTTAACGAAATTTGCAAAAATTATCAATTGGCCAGGCGTAGCTTTCCGCTCCCGCACCCGCAACTCTCTAGGGCCCAGTCAGTCACTTTAAGAATGCTGCAAACGGGTACTTACCCGTCGCCTTTAGTGTACAGCAAGTTTATCGACAGCATAAAGCCGCAATGCCCTCATTGCGAAGAGAGACGTTGCACGTTACCCCACATGCTCTGGCAATGCGCGGCGCTGCGCGATGGCAAGCCTCTCAGCACAGAAGCTGCCTGGAAGACGGCAATTACCAGCTCGGACCGAGAGGTCCAAATCTGGGCTGTCCAGAGGGCCCGCAATTTGGCGGAGGGGCTCGCTCTTCCTGTCCCCACGTGGGTGCGGCCCGCAGCCGACCCTCCCTCTTGAGGGGAATCGGCTCCTCAGGACATTTTCTAAATAAAGTTCATTGACTGACTGACTGATATGCAGAGTTGTAGCTGGCATATGTACCTAAACGTTTCAAATAAAGCAGTCTTCATTTTTGCTCTGGTTACTACTTCGCGGCTGAACAGAACTTGAAAAATGTAACATAAAATGAGGGACCTTCGCCTAGCACATTAGCGCAAGTGTACTTGAATGAGCGACTATTGTATAGACGTGCGGCTTGAGAAAGCAACCAGGACTTTGGAAGCTAGCATTTTGTATGTGTTGTTACAATCAGTTTTACTATTAAAGCACATTTACCTTCCAAATTCTGACGTTGCTTTCACAGTTACTCTGATAGAGAAGATTGTGTTGCACGGCGAGTAGTTGTTTTCTACATCTGCACGAGGTCAGTAAATATAGTTTAAACAGAGAACACATAAAGTTGAAAAGCACTCTATTATAAATAACCACACAGAAATGAAAACGTAGAATGTGGGACTATTACACGCGAACAATAAGTGAATGCAATATAATGCATGTAGGTCGTGAGGAATAGCGGTATCGACCGGTTCATATAATAATAATTCTACCAGTGTCACACCGCACATTTAATGCGCCATCAGGACCGACCCGATTGTGGTTTTTATTCGCGTTAAACAGTGGCAGCTTGAACTTATGTCGCTGTGCAGCCGCACATAATAGAGACATTTTAATCCAGATCTGTCATGATTGCGATCGAATGATCCCATGGGACACGAGCGCGTGGTATCAGGTGCAGCACGCCAACATACACAACAGACGGACAAAATGTGGCATATAAAAAATAGAACGCACACACACTCAAACATGTTTTCATTATGCTTTTTTTGTTCGTCTAAACGCACGCCAACGAAAACGTCACGAAAAATAAAATCTCACTCACCTCAAATAAGGTGGACATCCCTGTGAAAGCTGCTCTTCTTGATGTCCCCACCCGGCTCACTTGAGCGATAAAAGCCTTCTTTTGCCATATCTTCAACGCTCAGCGAAATGAAGCCATTTACGAGGTTGTCCACAAATGCGCGGTAACCACGTCCGCAAACGACAAACGTCACTTTTGGTGTATCCCGCAATTCAAATGACTCTTCAGGGTTTTATTGAACATCATCTGTTTCACACCTACCGCACAGTTCAAAGAGGCATAGAGGCTGCGCACAGTTAACGTATGAACCCTGTACCACACGACTAGCAACAAAACCCATCGCACAACCCGCAAGCGCCATATTGACAACTAATGACTCCGAAATGGGCTTGTCTTGGCCGCTTGGAGTTAACCGACTCTTCCGAGGTTCGCATGAAAAAAAAAAACTCGACGCTGGCGAAAAAAGAGAAAATT